>JARHVA010005076.1:422500-442500 GCA_037957365.1 Torreya grandis
ATAGTTTGGTTAGGAAGGCCATACAAGAAGTACATGGATAGGAGTGCGTGAGTGTATTGTACATAGATTGAATCACCTCTATCTAAGTTACAAGTGGGTAACTACTTTGATGTCACTAATTATTTATTAACTTGATCTAGTTCTTGTGTTGGTTGTAACACATATATGGATCTCATTTATTTTTTCATGATAGCTCTATTTGAAAAATGTGTACCATAGTTACTTATCTCAGTGTTATAGGAAACAAAATGATTTTTTACATGGGTCTACCTTAATATCTTATGACTCATGTAGATTATGTCTTTTTTCATGTTATATGTGTATGCACCTATAATCCTAATTAATAAACAAATTATGTGGAAGGAAATCCTAGTGGGTTTGAACTCTTTTGAATATGAATAGATTATGTTAGTTGGTGTCTTCAAATTATATTTATAAATCATGAGAAAAGATGTGGGATGTAGGGAAATACTCCATCCCAATCAGACTTCACTCAATTTTTCATTGAAAAAATATTTGTGACATAGAACATAGATTCAAATCCTTTACATGGACTAATAAAATATTTTTTTGTCTACATTAATGAAAAAAAGATAGATTTTTGGGCTCTAATAATTTTTTAAATTGAAATTTTATCCTTCACTCAGATATTCAAGAAGTCTCAGGGTTTGAAAATTATCCTATTTCCCTCACTATGAAAAGAGACAATTCTGTTTGTAACACACCCTTCAAATTCAAACTGATGTGGTTGAAGGATATAAATTTTATGGTGCTACGAAAGTTTGTTGTAGGAACCAACACCTCTAGGCATAACCATAATTTATATTTTATCTTATACACTAAAAAATGTTAGATGACACCTTCAGAAATGGAACAAGGAAGAATTTAGAAATATATTTTGGTAAAATTCCATCATTTAGTCATATAATCCAAGCCTTCAAGACCATGTTTAGAGGCTTGGTCATGAAAAAACGTAATTTCTCGTGGAGAAAGATATAAGTGAAATTTTGAATGTAATTTTGGTTGATGAACATATTTTACGGAAATAAAAATATAGACAATGTTAAATTTGTTAGCCTAGCTAATGATCATGACGATTATTTACTACTTGTATGTCAGAAGTTTAATTTGGTTGGTTAGTAACAACGATGGTCTTATTTTTACAAATTATTATAACTTATAAAATTAATTAAAATTAAATATTGAATTAAAATACCACATGAAACTTCTTTATTCGCTTACAATTATCTCAATTTCCATAGGTTTTTGGATTAAATTATTTCATCAAACTCTAAAGCTTCCAATTTTTAGAAAGCCTTATAATGTCTAGTTTTGTTTTGGAGAAAATTTTATTGAATCTAAAGTGATATTTGTGTCACTATACATAATTTTGGATAAGGGAATTCACCACTTTTAAAACCATTTCTTTGATATTTGTGAATCAAACTAGTGGAAACATAACTACTCTCTTTTTAAAAAATAGTGTCATTCTAAGTTCTTTTACTTTTTCATAATTTTTTTAATATTTCACAAGATTATTATTGACCAAAGGAGATATATACCTAAGGATATTATACACATAACAATTACTTATTTCCCTTCGCTTTGTCTATCCATTGATTAGGTTGGAGGAGTTGATTTTATTTTTAATTTATTTAATAGTATAGATTAAATAAGTTTTGTTAATTCATAGATAGGTTCATATTCATAAAATATTAAAATAAAATAAAATAAATCATCTTCCTTTCTCTTATTTTGCATAACAAATGTATTTTTCCTTTCTCTAATTCATACTTGCATAGCAAAACTTCTCATAATGTAATTTGAATTCATCCTAGGGTAAATTACAATAACATTTTCTATATAAAAAATTAAGTAAACAATTTAATTTCAGGTTTAAAACAAGTTTACATTCATAAATGAACTCTAACACTCACTCATAGACACCAAAACCTAGATAAGCTAGATAAATCAAAATTCCCATGAAAGAATTAGTTTCTTTATCTCATTGAGTGAAAAAAAATAGTTATATATCATAATAATCACAACTTTATACTTTAATACATTTAAATTTAGATTATTCAAATTTATAATCAATCATTTCAAACATGAAAAACTATTTTTTTAGCTTGTGTATGAGAATTAATTTTTGAACAATTATGATTTATGCTCTCTGGGTTTTAAATTCTAATTTTCATTTGTGTGTTAAAAAATTAAATTTCATATTATATTTCATTCATTTGTATCCAAAAAAATTAAAAAATAAAGTTAAACCATTTAGCACATATAGGCAAAACATCTATCTCTTAAACTAGTAAAGACCAAAATCATCACTTCCATAAGTCACCTAGAATTCAAATTTGGTACTTCCATGTATTAAAAATATTAATAAAAATTAATCTAAATTATATTAATTTCCATTTTTCATTTAATAATTTAAAAATTACTTATTTTTAGTAACTGGCACAATCTACTTTCTTTACAAAACACTATAAAAAGCATAATCAAACAAGCCTTGGTAAGATGTGAACAATCCTAAACCTTGATCCTACACATTCAAAATGAAAAATACACTCTTTAAAACCACATTAAAGACAATATTTAAACTTCATACATTTATCACAACATTATTTTTCCTCTTATATGATGCCTAGAACAAACCCTCACATATCATTTATCTTCTCTAAAGATAGATATCACATTTATGGTAGTAACATCTAAAGTTTTATCAACCATGCACTTAGAATATAAATTTTATATTCCACTCACATTAATCATATTATCATTGAAAATCTCAAATCTCTTGATGATTATGATCATGTATAGGAATAATCAATAATTAGACATGTTTCATATATAAGGCTATTAATATAATGATCTCCAAGTCTAGACATCCACTTTTTCTTTAATTCATCATTAGGAATAGTGTCATTAGGACTAGCATCATCATTAGGGACTAGTGTATTTTAATTTATTTTTCATTTGAAAATTAGTATAAATAGTCACCCTAATATATTTATTCCTCTTGCTATATTCATATAGCCTAGTTACACCCAATCCCCCATCCATAGCACTGAGAATGAACTCTAGCTCATTATACTCACTAATATTGAAGGTTAATGGGATTCCATTTATTTTTAATTTTTTAATTTAAATGAGAAACATAAAATTAGAGAGATCTTATGGTATTTTCACAAGAATCCTTTTCCACCCATCATCCAAAACCTAATTCTTGCTCCTCAACCTAATCAACCAAACCCCTAAATATATCGTCATATCATCTTTTCATTGGTTGTCTCCACCAAGCCTCAAGAAGTGCAGTGCATGAAAGTTAATGCATCACTTTCATCATGTACATAAATTAGTTAACCCCATGTAAAATACATACCCTTTTTAATATTATACTTTTATTTATTTTTTACCACCTTCTCTCCTCTCATACATTTTATTTTAATATTTATAAACCCCCTCAATATGTATGGACAATAAATATTTTAGAGAAATAATGACCTAGGTAAGTATAGAAGGAATCATTAAAATCCTAGAGAGGCCTCCTTATTTAGTTTAAGAAATAAAAACTCTACTAAAGATGTGAAAAGATAATTTCAAATCCTTTCATCTCTAAATTCATAAATTAGATCAGGTAGAATTATTTCACTAGTGTGAGATCCATCTAAAATCATTGATAACTACAAAGAATATAGGAACATTAATGTTACCACTGGAGGAGGAACCTCCCCTAATATTTTTATCATAACTAATATTAGCTTTAAAAACCTAGATATGAACATGAAAAGGAGATTTAATCGGTACATTGATAGAATTTACATACTAGACGATATCCTAAATAAAATACAATTATCCTCATACCCATATAGTGATATTGAGAACATATCTATCCACATGAATAACTTAAATGTATTTTCTTTAATATTCTAATGTAAACTAATTCATTACTAGTTATCAATCCTTCCCTCCTAAATTTTCCTCAAAGTAGGTTCTCAAAGTTAACACTCCTTATTCATTGAATGAACTCATCTCTACCTTGGTGGGTCACATTTAGGATTTATATAGAATCCAAGAATATATAAATAAATGGATGGATATGTATACTCATAAACAAGGACATTTATCTTTCATACCCATCCCAATGATAACTTATCCATTAGCACAATATCTATCTAACCCACCTCATGCTTAATATAATTTAAACTAATATCACGAGGACATCATTAATCATAGAGTCCCTAACCATATATCTCCTAACATTGTTACACCATATCAACTTCTAATTCAAAGTCATATTTAAGGAATATTTTCTTATATTTACCCAAACATGATGAATAACACACTATCACTATTCAATCCTCCAAGCTACTATCACACATACATTTATCCACTACAAGTGCCAAATTATGTTTGTATGTTTAATCGTTTGACACTTTATTACCTCATGTTCTATTAGTTAACCCAACATGTAAAAATACTTCCCATACTACTATACACCACCTTATCAACCTCAATTTTTTCTTTAAAGTGGGTTTTCAACTATCAACTATCAATACACTACTCATCAAAATCATTCCACAAAGAATTTGGTGGAATGTATTTCCATGGGGAACTATCTTGAATATTTTAAAGAGCTAGTTGACTATAATATATTGGGAATTATCTTTCTACATCCCCTACCAAAAGTCTCAAGGTTTAATGGGGAAGGGGATCACAATGTTCATGTCAAACATATGTCACTACTATTAGATAACTTCTACCTTGGGATGGTGTAGTTTAAAAAATATTTACAAATACCCTTCAAGTAATATCCCTTGAATATTAATACCTCCTCTCTAAGGCATCTATTCATTATTTTTGATAAATCATGGTAGAATTTTTCAAGACCTTTTATATGAAAAAACATCTCAAAAATGGCATACAATAATTCTTACACATTAAGCAAGAACCCAATGAATATTTTTCCCATTTCATGATGAGATGGTATAAATTATTATACTCAGTTTATAGTGTACCACATATGGACAAAATATAACTATGTGGTTTCTTCCTACATTCCATAATAAAATAACTAATGGAGGATTTTTTATGTTAGGGTCTTATGAGGAAGAGCTTTTTAGAGAATGTATTTCATGTGTATTTTTCATGTTTGCTAGTGTCTTAGCTGGCTTTTTCATCTTGTACTGAGTTTGTCCTATGTGAGGCTTTATCCCACATTGGATAGCTTGGATAGTTTAGTATTTTTCCTTACTTATACATGCAAGTGCCTTCATTTGTACTAGCATGCTTTTTATATGATTCATTTTTGAATATATATGATATGCCTTGTTTTTGAATTTTATATCTATCACTTTCCTTATGATTTTTTGTTGCCAACACTTTGGATTATAGGGTTGGAATGCCTTTATCATTCACAACATGCTACTAGAGCTCTGAAGAAGTTCCAACTATCCATTAACATAAAATTCTAATAATTTTATCCTACTTCCCTTTTGGTGGAGAGGAATCATAGAATTAAATTGTATGAGGAGATATTGGTACCCTTTATACCCTTTTTCAATACTTTTCAAAGATTTTGAAGTTTTATTTTTCTTTTAAGGGTAGTGAAAGAGAGGTTTTACATTGGATTTATCTCCTTATTTGCTTCAGATATGAGCTTAGCGCATTTATTTCATTCTAAGATCTATTTTATTGCATATGTCTTAACTTAAGAGATCAAAAACATTGTTTCAGCATCCTCATACTTGACATAAATTATTTTGGTGTCATCATTTTATTTTTTCTTCAAGCTTGGCCTATCAGATGTGTAAGAAAGGCATTAAATATATATTTGAGACATTTATAAATATGTGGCATCTTTTTCCTCAAATTTGCACTTTGTGATAAGCATTCGAGGTTGGCATTGCCTTTGGTAAGATCTGTATTAGAGTTTTTTAATCTCTTTCTTGTTGTATATTTGTGGGTTATTTTATGCTTAGCATTGGATGTGCTAGAGGGAAGGAGATATGATGATTTTGAGTGAAACATTGAATTATGCTATAATAATTTTCTCTTAGCAATTAAGGCATCATTAGTTATTACCTTTCTTGAAGATCTGGTCAACATTAAAATTTCAAGCTAGCTATGTTGAATCTTCACTTGGCATCCTTATCATAGCTTGGTGCTTTGAGCCAATGCATTAAAATTTATTTATTCATTTTTCTTATCTTATATCTACTGCTAGACATTAGAAATATATCAGTCTTATTCATGATGCCAAAGTGTTTAAATATGATTGGAAAAAGAAGATAGACCTTGGCACTAGAAAAAAATTGATTTTGCATCCAAGACATCAAATATAATTTCATGCATTATTTCTTTTATTTTTGTCTTTTACAGATCTATGTCATTATCGTGTTGAATCATTGAAATCTAGTCATAGGCATCTCATACTCATGATATAGGCATTTTTTCATTTTAATCCAAATATGATGTCTTAAGAGAGGCATGGCAGGAAGAAGCATTGGAAATTTGTTTTCTTTTGTCTTGGATCTATATGTGGTATCACATCTAAGTGTCTACCTACAAAGATGGAGAGTTGCATCTATATAGATATACTAGTCAAGTTCTTGTTATGATATAGAGTAAAGACAATCATAAGCTTTCCCTTTTCTCTAACCAAAATAGCATTTTTGTTTATTTTTTACTTTTACAATGCTGAAGTTTTTCTTTAACAGGAAGTCCATCTCCCTTGCACATATATAAAGGTCACCCAACCAGTTATTTTTCACTTTAGTTAGCTTTTTTAAGTCTGTGGAAAAGTTCTAATTCTAAACAGTGCTTAAATGACTATGTTTTTTTTTCCATTTTGGTCACTAAAATCATTTTGTAGTGTGTTTTAATTATTTTTATCCATTTTTATATAAAATCATAACACTTGTAGTTTTTGAACCATAACTCAGTTTTGACTTATTTTTCTCAAAAGTGCATGGTTTTCGATTCTCTATCCATTGGTGTCATTAAATTATAAAAATTTACTATTTTTTTGAAGTTTCTAAATTGGGGCATCATATAGTACAATATTTTGGGGGTTTGTCTCAATGCCAATTTTTGTGCACCATTTGTATTCTTTCTAATCTTGGTGATTAATTAGCATGGATCCTATTTATGATGTCGAACATTTTGATCCTTTGACTACACATAATTACCACACATGGAGACCTCTAATGGAAATTGTCATAAATTGCAAAGTATTATGGTCCCTAATGAATGAAAAAAACCACAATTCACATGGAAATTTGATAAATTTTAGTATAAGTATAAGCTTGAAGAATGTATGGGCTAGGTTTGGGGATTTGTGATTCATAGTCTCTTATTTAATTTTGATGGGTGTTATTAACCATTCAAAATGTGGACTAAATTAAAGGGTTTTTTTTTTTTGGTAAAGTAGACCAATTGAGAGTGATGTAGCTTGAAATGGAGTTTACTTCAATAATTCAAAATGAATTTGATTCCATTGTAGATTACCTCACAAATTCTAAGCCTTTATTGATATAGTTGAAGAGTGTGTATACTTAATATTATCTATGTTTAGTGTCCCATTCTAAATATTTGCTTCTCTATTTTTATCTATTATGGACGAATTATATAACACTTTTAAAATGATAAATTTAAAGTTGTTTTTTGGGAGACTCATTAGGGAGGAATCCAAATTATATCACCTTAAGTTTCCCACTTTTTAAAAGGCATTAGTGTCCTCACATCCTCTATTTAAGGTAAAATATAAGTGTAAGAATAAAAACACTATTCCACCTTAAAATGCACCTAATCCCAACAACACTACTTCATCTAAACCCAAACCATCTTCGAAATCGAAGATTAAGTCTAACTTATCTGGATCCTATTGTGGGAAGACTAGCCATGAAGAGTCTAGGTGTTTGAAAAGAATGCAATACTTATAGGATGTAATTAGGAAACACGAGATATCTTTCTCCACTCCTTTACCATCTCATGATCATGGTGAAGAACTTAATATTATCATGAGATCACAATTACATATTTTAGATAGTTGGGTTTTAGATTTTGGTGCTTCATACCACATGACTTCTAGCAAGGAGTTCTTTATATCTCTTAGTTTGAGTTTCACTTCCAACATTAAGGTTGGCTATTATTCCTTCATTTATATTAAGGGTAAGGGTGACATATATCTATATGTTTGCCACATCGATGACACATTATACATTTTAGACATCAATATTGATCTACTTTTAGTGTATCAAATTTACCGTTTTGGTCAGGGTAAGACAATGATTTTAACACCACAGGGTGTTGAAGTTTTAGATTTGATAAATCCATATAGAATCATTGGATAGGGTGTTGTTGGTGATAGTTCTAAACTTCACTATTTTAAGGATTTTGATGATACTCCTCATTTAAGGATGTGTTTAGTTTCTCATGCATATCTAAGAGTTGACTTTAGAATGAGAGGTTTAGACACCTTAACTACTTATATTTGAATTAGTTTAACACTCATAGAATAGTAGAGGGTCTTCCTACAATTTCATGTCTTGTATGGAGTCTACCTTGGTTGTGTGTTGGGGAAACAACATCAGGATCCATTTCTTATGGGCATGTCCATGATATCTTCACCACTTCAGCTTATGCATAGTGATTTTATGGTATTTCCTACTCCTTCTTTCAATGGAGCTAAGTATGCACTTACCTTCATTAATAATTTCTTGAGGAATAAATGGGTTTATTTAATAAAGTACAAGAATGATGCCTTTTCTCACTTTAAAGTATTTAAGGATTTAGTTTGGAAATAGTCATTGAGCTATTCTAAAGTATTTAAGGATTTAGTTGGGAAATAGTCATCACTTGTCAACACTAATATTGCACAGGTCATAGGTTTTTGGTCAAATGTTCCATGTCTTGGTTGTGATAGGCTCTGAAACCACTATTAAAAAGTGGACAATTATGCAAAAAAATTAATGCAGATAATCATGAATTTAAATACATAGAGAAAGATTATACTTTAATTCACATAGTATATTTATTATATCTTGCTTACTATGTGAATATAAATAGGTTATTAAATAGCCATGGAGGTGCTCAATGACTTCCTATAGCATAGGATCTAAATACCCCAAATAACATGGATAAGAACAAATCTTACAAGAATACAGTTCTGGATTAAATACATAGAGAAAGATTATACTTTAATTCACATAGTATATTTATTATATCTTGCTTACTATGTGAATATAAATAGGTTATTAAATAGCCATGGAGGTGCTCAATGACTTCCTATAGCATAGGATCTAAATACCCCAAATAACATGGATAAGAACAAATCTTACAAGAATACAGTTCTGGATTAAAAAACAAACTAAAATGAACTAATTAATAATGTTACTAAATCCTTACTCTCTCTCTCTCTCTCTCTCTCTATATATATATATATATATATATATATATATAGTAAGGATTTAGTAACATTATTAATTAGTTGATTTTAGTTTGTTTTTTAATCCAGAACTGTATTCTTGTATGATTTGTTCTTATCCATGTTATTTGGGGTATTTAGATCCTATGCTATAGGAAGTCATTGAGCACCTCCATATATAATATATATAAATATTTTATGGTTTAGGAAGCCCCTCCATAATAACATAAAAAATTAAGATAACAAAAAAGTTTTGGCTTAATGATAGAATCCTCAAGGTATCTAACCAACATAATCCAAACAAAACAAACTACTAAAAAATTATTTAAGAATACTTTTGCTTTACATCAAAAAGTAGATTTTACAATAAAATAGCAAAATTATTTTATATCACCTTTATTCGCTATGATGTGAGATTGTAGTATCCTAAAAGGAAAGCTCAGAATAAGATGTTCTTTTTGTTACTTGTATCAACCTTTAATTCTTCTTCTTTACCCAATTTACTTTAAACCAAATTTGGAAAGATACACCTTTCCTTGGATGAGCCTCTACAAATCTTGTTCTTGCTAACTAAATCCATAAAACCTTTTCCAATTGATCTGATGACCTCATAAAATTGAGAATGAGACAACAAATAAACCATACCCACTTTTGAAATCTCCTTATTGGGAACATTTAGGACATATCCTAAAGGCAAGACATGATCGTTATCTAGAAAAATTATATGTTCTTCACTTGCTTCCTTCCATCATGAAGATTCCACTTTATGCTTCAAATTTTGGCAAGAAATAGAAAGATGACTAGTTTTGTAACATTCCTGGCACCTGAGGAGAAGCCCCTCATAATAAAGGGTTTGAGACCAACATCTACCATTAATTTCAACTCAATCATTTCAGGAAACTCTTGATAAATATTCATGAAAAAAGGAACATTGACAAAAGTTGTCTAGGAAAAATTCAAAGAAGAAACATCAATTTCCAACAATTCACGCAATGACCCCCCAATAACCGACAATTTAGACAATGATAAAAAATTGAATGGAATATATGACAACCACACCTAGCTGGGTTTGAGAGAGAGGTTTTCAGTCAAAAGATTAAAATATGGAAACCAAGGGTTCATAAATAAAAGGTGGTGATTTCAACTTCAAGATTTGGCCTGCATAATTTTATTATGGTCAATAAGATAATCAAAAACCATAATGAAAATTCCTCTAGCACATGGATAAATTTCTAAACTGCACTCCAAAATAAGCCACTAAGAATCTGAAAGCCATTGATGTTGAATACAAAGTGAGGCCTAAAACATACCAATTAAACCCCATTTTATATACCAATTCCCACTTTAAAACACCTTCTCAAGAGCCCACTTCTCAAAATTGATAACAAGATAATTCCTTTCCACTCTCTAAACCATAGGATTCTTAATTTGGGGAACTAAAGTGCCGAAAGAGACCCTACCTTCACTAATATCATTTTTAACATGGGTAGATGGTTTCCCGACCACCCCATCACTCTCCTTCTCTTTTCACGTGCCAACCTTCACACTAGTTTGACAAAGTCATTGCATAGTCCTCTCATTCCTATAGAAAAGGTGACATCATTCTTTTGCCATCCTCCACCTTGATCCATGTCATCCTCAACTAGTTAACAATTGATTGCCGACTAGAATCCCCTTTCATCCATTTCAAATCATTGCCTACTAGATCAGATAAAACCATAGCCCAAGAGTTCACAGTTTCTTTATCACCAATGTAGAGTAAATGTTTTTGCTATTTGATAGTTACTATGTGCTCATTTGTAATATATTTTTATTAAAATAAATATATGTCCATTTATTAAGTTTTATGTACATAATCACAACATTATATCTCAAGCCTACATGCGAACATATTTCAATTTCACCTATTTTTGAAGATTCAACAATATAGGTCAAAGGCTATTAAACCTACAAATGAGATCATGGCTCTTGTAATAAGTCTTTTAAATAATAATCTCTTACATTAACTCAAGCACATGGATCAAGTTTGATTTTTGTGCCACAAAATGGTACTTGGCACACATTGGAGAAATGTTTCCACTAACATTGATGCAAGCCATTTGAGCGAATCTTTTAACAATTAAAATTCACCCTCAAGATAGAATAGAGAAGTGGCATGTGCATGAAGAGGAGAACCATCAAATGACAACACAAAAGGAAAATGGTTACAAGGGAATAGGGGGTAAATATCTGCAATGAAATGAAAAGGTTTAGTCAGTAATAAAGCAATTGAAAGCTCCGAGGAGGTAGAGGGCCTTCATTGAATCCATCCACTTGCGAAAGAAATATGATACCAATATCCTTGTTGCATGTAGTGATTCACTTCACATAGATTAAAGACATCATGGAAGAGACATGATCTACAAAAAGTGTAAAATCCATTATAGACATCACCATTGAAAAAGAGGGAAATAGTAATACTTATTGCACAAAAAAATTGGGTTATATTTATTTTTTATTTTTTTAAAATTATATCATATCTAATATAATAAACTTAGATTTTATAAATTGATACTATATATATTAATTTCATATGATACAATGTTTAAAAAATAAAAAATAAAGTTCTTTAAAACAATTAAAAATACAATAATTGGAAGTCAAAATTGTAAAATGTTAAAAATTAAATAAACATAAAAGGAACGTGGGGTAGCCTGAATTCACACATTAAATTACATTTAATGTTAGTAGTCAATGACTTTGATATATTTCATATTAAAGTGTGAGTCAATACGGATGCATTTGTGTAACATTATCCTAGCAGTATACCATGATGTTGGTTTTGGTCCAATTTTCCAAACAACGTTTTCATAACGCGTTACGAGTAGTGTACCATCATGTTTGTCAATGACTCTGTCCATTGATACCAGGGGTTAAATTTGGTAGGCGTTTAAACATTTTTGACCTTTTTACCCATAAATTACAGCCAAAAAAAAATTTAAACGTATTCCCAGATGGGCAAAAATTTATAAAGACTATCAATATAACATTCAAAAATTAAAAACAACCATTTTATAATATAATGCTGCGGGAAACCTACACGCTACAGGGTAAGCCTAGACCCTATATACCCCCACTTCGTGCCTACTGACAATTCCATATCTCTCTTGTTTTGCCAGTTCTGTTTAGTGAATATGGATGTCAATTAAATGTTGGATTTGACCGATACAAGGCTCCATGTTTTTTGTAGGCATAGTTTATTGTTAAAAGTTGTAGAGTTATGTGACACATTTGAAATGGATGCGTGATGCAGATATTTTTTCCATGCTTAGGCACAGAAGGCACATGCAGCCTCAAGTGAATGCGCATCAGATGCCTAAGTGGGTATTACCTATATTCTCATCTCATGAATCATGAGAACAACGTACACGATTAAAAAAAGCTATAACTGCCCATCTAGTATAATTAAACCTCAACCCCATCTTTTACCTATATAATCTCCTATTACAACATTACTACACTCATTGGGTCCACAGTGGAATAAGAAGCCCAAAGATATGACTAAGGCTCAGCTTATGCTAGTACTGGTTTTCATGGTATCTGTAACCATCTAGGGTTCTTCGCAAGAGCAGTTGATTTAATGAACTTCTGCGATAAATAAAATGTGAACAAAGTGATTTTTTGATAAGAATAGAGAAAACATTTACACCCATATTTGCAATCATAATGTGTTTTTGTTGTCTCTCAGTTAATGGCAGCACGAAAAGTTCACTTGCCCAGCTGTAAGATTCAGAGGGTATTTTATGAAACTTTTATTTTTATTTTTATCTATTTTATTTGTTCATATGTTAATCCATAACATTTGTGTTGGATTTTATTTGTAGACAAGCTATGGATTTGACAGCGTGTGCTAAGGCAGTAAGTTTTCATCGCAGTATCTCTTATACTGCAATACAAGAGATTTTCTTTCAGAGTTTGTTTTGTCTTCCTTCTCACATGTTGCTCCTCCCTCCATCATTTCTCGATACTTATTATAAACCCTATTTGAGATTTTATTGAGTTCTTTTTTTTAATACAGGGCTAAGGTTTTTAAATGATTTTTATAAGCATTTATCGGCATGGCACACAGAAAAATTGTTAGTTATAAAAATGTTATCAAAATTGCTTTTATGGTACATGTAATACTAAATATTAAGTTAAATTATTTCTACCATTAATAGACTTAGGGAGCATGGGCATGATTAGATCTTTAGAGCTTTCCAATACATTATTTTATTTTCAAGATACATAATGATTTAAGACTTCCTATTTAGGTTTATGTTTGCTATTGTTTACAATAGCATGAGAAATAAAATTGAAACTGCTCATCATTTTTGCATGTTGTCTAGTCATGATTCATCACCAGCATAAATTTTATGCTTGCCCACCAATAATTGATAAAATAGATAATTTATTATTCTTACAATTTAGAGATTTTCATGTTTATTTTCTTTTTCTTACTTGAACTTTTAAAAGAATGTTACTAAGTTTTACGGTTGAAATAAGATTGTAAGAAAATAGTAAATTATGTACAACTTCGCATATAGTATTATATCGGCATAATCATGGAACTTTCAAACAAACCTCGTAATATAAACATATATTTCAGAATTGGTATTTTTTGAAAATAAAGCCAACTATGTTAATGCCCACAAATGACTATAATGCCTCAATGGCAATGTAAAAGTGCAATTAGCTTTGATTAGATGAGGGGAGTTCTCAACGCATCATCTCTAATAAGCCTTATAATTATATTGAAAATTTTTATAAATATTCATCCACAACACAGGGCCCTAAGAGAGAGAACTAGAGTGGGGATGATAAGATCCCAATCATTTTAGGTCATGTTTACTTGAGAAGTAGTAAATGGGAGAAATTAATTTTCTTAAATTATGTTTGGTGTGAAAATTTGTGAATATTTTTTGATGGAAAAATTTATTCAAATTTTATTCCATGGAAAGGATAGATTATTATGAAAAGAGGAGGAAGTAAAAAAAAACAACATATAATGAATATCTTGTTAATTATAATTTTTCAAATTGATAAGATTAAAATTATGAATTTAGTAAATAATGAAATTGATAAGGTCAAAATTATGAATTTAGTAAATAAAATCCTTCTAGATATAATATAGAAATTGTATGTGATCATTGGATGATTATGACTTATATTTTAAATGCATCAAAAATATTAACATCAAATTATATTATTTCTTAAATACATTTACAAATATTTAATATAGAATATGATTTTATTTCTATTAACAATATCTCTATTATTATATTATTTTATTATATGAAAATATATATTTTTGCATTTATATAAAAATTATGAAAGTCTAAAATGAAAAATAAACTATCGTCGGCCTTAATCTGGAGGAAAGCTTAGAAGGAAAAAAATGTTATGAAATAAAATAATATTGGAGAAAACTGAAAGAAGTAACAAATGTTCTTTACCAGAAAGAATCTTAATAAGATCTAGCTGGAGTACGCGTTTACCTGCTGATCATGCGAACCAACACATTCCAGTCGGCTTCGTACACACTTATTATCCTTAGTGGCTGGCCAATCGCCATCCCGCTTTGTAAAAAAGTAAAGGTGTTCTCGCTCGGATTTAAGAACAAACATATATCAGTTTCACTTTCTTTACAATCCAAATCAATATTATATATAAGAAATTGGCCACCCGCAAATAAACACTGGTTAAATTAGGCTAAAAGTTTGAAGGGACAAGTTACGTGTTCAAATTCGAACAAGCCACCTTTCATTTAAATAATTAATAATTATTAGTTAGTGACAAATATATCCCTTAACATTTTGTTAATAAAAACTTAGAACTTTCAAACCATATTGAAATTTGTACGTTTAGAGTTTGATTTGTATTCAAACATATTCAAACGCATATATATATATATATATATATATATATATATATATATCTGTTTTATTTTTATTTTTAAAATTATTAGTATATTTATTTTAAATAATTGTATATAAAAAATGTTAAAATATATTATTCTCGATATCTCTATATTATAGTTGTGATGTAAGTGGAATACACACTTCAAAAATCATATTTCTTAACTTAGTTTGTATAGATTTATCTAAAATAAAGATGCTAGTCATATAATATTATTTATATCATGTTTCTATTCGAATGAAAACTAAAATTTTACATATATAAAATAAAATGAACTAGATGAATGCATAAAAGTCACATGTATTTTATAAAAAAATAAATGTGTAATATACATTATATTAAAAAAAACTAAATGAATTTTTACACCAATATTATAAAAAAACTTTAATTATTTAATAATATGACAATTGAATTATAATTTTTTTATAATCATTTTATTTACAAAATAATTTTTTTTAAAAATTATATATTTATCATGCTGGAATAATAGATGAATTATATTTATTATTGTGGTAATTTTATTTACTTTTAAGATAAAAGAATTTATTTATTTACTATGTTGAAATATATGATAGGTGAATTCTATTTATTATTGTGGTAATTTTATTTATTTAAAAAAAATTATTTATTTATTTTATATTTGTTATTGTGGTAAATTTTTTTCTTTAAAATAAAAGAAATCGTTTATTTACCATAATAAAATATATGATAAATTAATTATATTTGTTATCGTGGTAATTTTATTTACTTTAAAATAAAATAATTTATTTATTTATTTGTCATCCTAAAATTAGGAATTATGTAAACTACATTGATAGATATCAATTCTTAACAATTCAAATGTATAATATATATATGATAAAAAGTAGAATTAAAAAATGTTTAATATTCCTAAAAATGTGCCACAAATATCATATAACATGTAAAATAATGAATCATTTTATATTCATGTAAAGAAATTTGTAGTAAGTATAAAGTATTATTAATCTTCTAAGAACTTTAGTTTCTCTTCCTCATCATTTTATTTTGAATTTTTTTTTTCTTTTTTCTTTTTTTTTTTCTTTTCTAGAAATCATATGTAAGTGGAAAAAATTCATAGTCCTTCCAAGGACAACACACAAGATATAGTTACAAATGTTACCTATTTACTTTATTTTTATCTTATATTAATTATATATTTTAAAAGAGTCAGACCTTATGTTTTGTGTATTGTTAATGCCCGAGCCAACCATAATGGTAGTAGGTATGTACATCCCCCTTATATTGGTGTAATTGGATTTATTAGTGTATATTTATCTTCAAATGGTATTCTAGAGTAACTGTCAAGTTAGAAAATAACATCTATGGGTGATTCTAGTGGGGCACTCTTAGTTTTGTATATTATACCTTGAATATAACTTAGAGATCCATTTATGAGACCAACTTATATCTAAATATTAGAGGTTAACATAATTCAACATCATTTTCATTATTTCAACCTTGTATTGGTCTATTGGTCATGGTTAATTTTGTTTCAATACTATGTGCAACAAAACATTTCAATGAATATAATTTTCTTTTATTGTGGTCATGCACATTATCATTTGTGACCAACATGTGAATACTATTGTCAAATTATTCATTGTTGGATCTATATAATCCAACATTAGTTCCTTTCATCAATAAATTTAAATCATAAATTGTGAGATTTGCATCTCTTAGATTTGTGAGAAGTTGACATAACCTTTATCAATCATCACTTTCTCCTTGTCTAAATATATTATCAAAATTAAAAAATATTTTGAATTATTACCACAATAATGTTGCATGCCTATTACTATCATAAAGTGGCATATCACCAATAGGTGGTAGGGTTCCCAAATATCAAATCAAAATAATAGATATAACTCTAAAATTCATGTTTTCATTTTTTTAAATGTTTGACAAAGTCAAGAGTCTAGGTTTCATAAAAAAAAATATCAATGAAGTTAATTTCATCAATCAATATGTATTTTATGTGGTGGATACCTTCATGGAAAGTTAGAAATTTTATTCTTTATAATTAATTAAAAATTATGATTAGGATTTGAAGTTCTGAATGGATGGTTGAGGCATCAATATTGAATGTTATAACTCTAATTAATGAAATTAATGGAAGTGTAGAATGCTATGGTAAAGTTACATCTTGAATTACTTGATTAATATTACCAATAAGATGTGATTTTTCTAATACTATTATTATTTGAATTATCATACATAATAGCAAACAACTTTTATGTTTTTGATCCAATGCATCATTTTAAAATGAACTAATCATTTTTGTTTAACACTAATGTTTTCATATTTGGTGTTATATCACCATATCTGATAACACCATTATCTTTCATGGTACTTATAAATTTTTGTTCTATTTGTTGTGATTAATATAAACTCATGATTGATCTCTAGGTGGAACCTAGCCTCAAACACAATAGGAGGTACTGGTCTCCACCAGATAAGAAAAACACATAAAAAGAATAGAACCTAAAAAAATAATAACACTAAATGAGACCAAATAAAGAGACAAAATAAGAAATCTAGATAAGTCTCTAGAGGGGTCCAACTCCATCCAAGGTCCACAAAAAAGACCACCCAACATGAAACCTAGAGTGCACAAAATTTTAAAAAGGAATAAGAGAACCAATTAGGTCTTTATAAGACCCAAAATAACTAAAGCTCAATTGATAAATAGGTCTCATAATAGAGATAACAATAGAACACCATAAAAACTAGAGAAATAGGAAATCTTGAGAATTGATGAGGATCTCTAAGGAACCCTAGCCCTAAATATCAAGGATTACTTTGTGCTTCACCAACCTCCTATCATAATCCAATAAATGAAATTCTTTGAAAGTAGTTCCTTAAGTTATCACTTGTTAGATTTTTGTTTCCAAAAAATCTATTCTTTAGCGAAAACTAAACTTAGTTTTCTTTAATTTTTTCCATGGCAAGGGAGGTTTTGTAATGACCAAGTCTCTATAATCTATCTCAATGTATCAAAATATCAGAATCAATGATGGATTTCTCCCTAAATACATTCTTAAATACTTCCTTGTTCTATTTGTGGAGGTTTTATCTATCATTTTAAAACTTATGAGCTATGATAAATATATTGGTTATACCTCTATGGGTTGATGCCTTCTACTAGTATTTCATAATTTTCATAATTTTTTAATCCTTTATCTACATCAATTTGAATCTAATGGGTGTGCTGGAAGGATAATTACCTCTTTTGATACTTAGGGAAATGGGTAAATTCCAAGACCCTAAGAATTTTAGAATATCTAAGTGAAGGATCTAGTATTGATTTAAAAATTATTATAGACCAAAAATATATCATTTCATTCAACAATGTAACCTAAACTAGATATTATGTTAGTCCATGTAAAGGATCCAATTCTAAGATCTGTGTCCTAAAGATTGTTTACACTAATTTTTTTAATGAAACCTAATTAGGATTGAGTATTTTTATAAATATCACCTCTTTGCTCATGATTTCTTAATATATGGTTGAAGTCACAATCTAACATAACATGTTCATATTAAAAATAGTAAAAAACTATTGATATTTCCTTCCACATAATCTATTTATCAATTGATCTTTAAGGAGTGTACACATTAAAGATCAAAAAATACATATTTTCCTTGAATCTCTATATCTCAATGCAAATCCAATTTTTATTAGAGTCCACAATTCATCAAGTAACTTAATATTTATTGAATAGGACACAAAATATATATGATTCTTTGAATGATTTGACTTAATATTACCAATACATATGAGGCCTTGAAAATCAATATGATTAGATGTGGAGATAAGACAAGTGATGCATTTTTCCTGTCTTCACAATCCTTTCACATGATAACCAAAGTATTGTAGATATTATTTTCTAAAACCCTATGTTTTTAAAAATATGATTATGATTGTAGAGAGGTATATTTGTAATTGTTTTTATTCTAAATTATACTTTGGTACCCATATTTTTTATTTTAGCACTTGTTCTTATAGAGACGTATTCATAATGTGATTGGGTTTATAGAATGATGTATATGTTATAGAATCACCACTATCAAATTTACTTTGTATGTTGTGCTTCAAATATAAACAAAAATATGTATGATGCCCATTCATTATATGATATGCACAATAGTGTTTTGATCTCTTTATAGGATTTATAGGAGGTAGTTTGATCACTTAATTTCATATAATTTATGTTAGAATATCACTTGAACTCTTCCTATAATTTCATATAATATTTGAGTCACTTTTGTTAAATGTATTCTATTCTAGCTTTTCACTTGGATATGAAACATTGTTTCATATACTGTTGCTAGATGAAGATGTAAACACATTATTAACACTAGCATATTTTGGATTTTTTTAGTTATGTAGTCTAATTTTTCAATAGATTTATCTCAGAAATAAATCTATTTTTCAACTCTTCTATTAATGTCCTCATAACTATGATTCTATCTTTTAAGGATTCTTAAGGACAAACCCTAGGTTCTTGCTATTGAATATTCATGCACACATCATCTAAAGGGGATGTGCAAGGTGGAAGGGTTTGAGGAAGGATATGTACAATAGGATGGTTTACCTTACCCTTTGGAG
>JARHVA010005076.1:450000-485000 GCA_037957365.1 Torreya grandis
CGATGAAGGTAAGGAAACCAGTGAACACGAGGAAACTTAGAGCACTTGTATTGTCTTATTTCATAGTAGCTTGTTTCTACTACCTAAAAGCATGCATTCTACACTCCCATCATTTTAATCAATGAATACCCTTCATCCACATCATCTTAATTAGAAAAAAACACTTGGATCTTACTTCCACTCTACGTTAAAATTCATTACTAATATTAACACTCACATGTGGAGCATTATCATTTTGTTATATTTTTGTAGCCTATACACATATTTACACTTGCATGGGATTCATAAATCCAACTAAACATTGTAATTCATAATTTAAAATGTTGTAATGTGATGTTACACTTTCTCCAAAAATCTTTGTAGACTCTCTTTCATGGCATGTATAATAGGCTCTAAACTTTGGAGTGCAGTTTGTAATTTGCATATTAAATATTGCATTATGATGTTTGATTACCTTGAAAATCTCCATAATCTTGAGCCTTTGATTTTGAATTTGACCTAAGATTTTATTCATTTACTCTTAGATCATAGACCTTCATTTATACATATGAAACTATGAAGGCTTAGTTTCATTGTCATGTGATGCAGGATATGGGGTTTCAAGTGCATAATGAAATTTATAAGTTAAAAGTTACAAATAAATGTTTCAATCATGCTTATAATCTCTAATTTTTCCTTTATTTACATCTATTTCTCCTCTAAAAATTCCCATGGACATATATTGTCTCACATTTCTTCTTTAGTTTCACCTTTCCAATTGATTTGGTTGACTTATTTTCCGTGCCTTTTATACTTCTCTTCCTTTTCTATTTTCTCAAGTTATATGGAAACTACCATGTTTCTTATATAATTTCATCTAGAGGAGGATTAAAATAGTAAATATTTTGGCCTCCCTTGAAACTATCATAGAGGATTCTGAAATCATCATTCTCATCAAATAAGTAGATTCTACAAGGGCAAGAAGGGTAGTACCATCCATGTGGAGGACTGGAGTCCAAATTTGGTGTCAAGAAGCTCAAGTGATAAAACATGGAAAGGATTAAAGTGTTACTACATTCTATAAGTTTATCCACATCCTTTTCTTTAATAGAATGGACTGTGCATGTTTGTCCATTATTTGCTTCCTCACTACAGACTTTTGGTTCTTTACCACTAGCATGTTGGGCAATCTCTGATTTATTCACATGCAAATTAAATTATTTAGTGTTTAGTTCTACATCTTCTCATTGAAGGTTTGGTTCATCCCCTTTACTCACACTTTCAGATTCATCTAATCGAATGGGTTGAACCTTTTGCATCTTGCTTAGGTTCTCACAAACCACATAGTGATAGACAACAATATCCATATTATTCTAAATGAATGTTTTACATTATACACACATGATGAAGATAAGTTATAGTGATGAAATTCAATGAGATATGGCTTCCAGAATCCCCTTGGTGATAAAACCAAAATATTTTCTAAATAAATTCATTTCTAACTCTATTCCACCATGAACCATGCAACTAAAGTATACATAAAAACATGAAAACATTAATTATTAACAAAACCATATTTTATAGGTTCTCCACAACATAATTATAATAGTGGATATTTATGGTCTATATTAACACTTCTCATAGAATTTATCTTAGGAAAGGGAAAAAATTACTTAGGTAGATTTGGGCACTATTACAGGGTCCTATCTAGGCATGTATACCCCTTGTAGGTGTACAAAGAACCACAAAAAATAAGACCATGTGCCTATCCTTTGGGCCACATAGACAAAATTATGATAGATTCATAATAGACACCTTTGGGACATTGATAAAACAAGGGAAAAATGAAAAAAATGGATCAGGAGGATCTGAGAGTAAACAAACAATGAAAAAAACAAAACAACTATACAAACAAGGCCAACTATAGAGGGGCAATAAAATAAAAAAACAATACATTGTAATTATTTTACACAAACATGGACTCAATTAAGGAATTTATTTAGATGTTTACCATTAACTAGTAATTCTAGTATATCACACCATCTAAGTCCCTTAAGAAGAAAGTATGTTATCCAATTTTGTAGTCAATAGTATAAGGGCCCATCCACAAGGCATTAATTTTTCTATGTTTGCATTTTTTATCATGTTTGATGTCCTAAAGTAAACCGATATATTTTTTTAAAGAAATTATTAGAGTGACCTTTCTGTAGAATATTATTTTGAGTCTTTCTTTGAACTTTATGTGCCTTTTATGACATTGTCTTCTAGTTTCATTAAGCTTGATAAACTGGTTAATTCTACTTTTATAGTGGTTAACTTCATCAATTTATTCTAGCTTTTACATGAACTGATAGGTTGGAAACTTTATATTCATAGGTAAAATATATTGAGATCCATAAACAATATCAAAATGGATCTTTCCTTTAGATCTCTTAGGTGTAATTTTACTATCCCATAGGGCAAATTTCACCTGCTCACCCCAATTTTTATTTTTAGCTTCCAAAGTCCTTCTAATGATTTTGATCAAGTTCTTATTAATAGATTCCACTTTCTTGTTCCCCTGAGGGTTGTAATTAGAAGTGTATGTTAATGTGATCCCATGTTATTTACATAATGACACCAAAGTTATGGATCTAAAACACATGGTATTGTCAGCAATTATCTTAACAGGCACACCAAATCTACAAATAATGTGATTTAATAGAAAATACATAGTCACCTAATGTGTGGCCTTCTTTGTAGGGACTAGCTCAACCAATTTTTTAATTTAGTCAGTTGAAACCAACATTCACCTATGCCCAATGCTTGATGTATCAGTGATATCTCTAACAAAACCCATTTCCCATTGTCTAATAGGGCCTTTAATTGATACATGTTTCAAGGAGAGATAACCAAAAGCTTTCAAACTTCCACAAAAGCATTGACATTTCTCACATTTTCTTAATTTTTTGTAACATCCTCGAATAGTGAAGACCACCAATAACTAGATCTCAAAATTTCATGACTTGTGAAAATAGGTGACAAGTAACCACCACACACCCTGCTATGAAAATATTCAATTAAATCATTAGTTTCTTCTTCAACCAAGCATATAAAGAGAACCACATCTATATTCTTCCATGCTAGTCCATTTTCAATCAAGAGATAATTTTAGGATACAAGCTTAAGAGTTCTCTTTTGATTCTTATCTAAGCCATGGGACAATACAAACTTTGTAAGTAATAAACAAGGTCTGTATACCATAGAGATATGCTAATTGGTCTCCATCAATATTAAAAATGGTAACTTTTACTCTATAGCTTGAAATTAGTCTCAATCATGACCTTGGCTAAGCCCATCCCTCACACCAACTTGGTGGTTTGGATTTCCATGTTGTACTCCTAAAACTTGTTGACCCACCTATACCTCTTGCTTGATACTTCAAGCTTAGTGAAGATGTCCTTGACCATTATATACAGGACATATGCAATAATCTTTGAACTTATAACATAAGGTCTAAACATTTTAATAGCTTTCAAGAGGGGAAAAACATGATTTTCCATGAGATTATAATTTATTTTAGATCCCTACATAGCTTTATTAGAGCTAATGGGTGGTTCAAGACTTATTCTTGAATATAGTGTAAATTTACCTCAATGTGTTTGGTCCTTCCATAAAATAATAGATTCCTAACAATATGTAACACACCCTAATTATTATAATAAATAACTGGTAGCTAATCTTCAGGAATATCTATGTTAGATAGATTGTAATGTAGCTAAATTTCCTCACATAGCCCCTCATGTAGCATGTCATTCAACATTTGTGGATAAGAGAGAAACTATAGATTACTTCTTACTTATCCATGAAATCTATCTAGATTCAATATCAAAACTATACCCTGAGGTTGATTTCTTATCATCAACAGATCTAACATAGTCTGAGTTTATGTATCCTTGCAAGAAGAAATTTGAGTTTTTCCTATATTTCAAACCATTATCAACTGTACCTCATATGTATCTAAAAAAATTCCTCACTAAAATCCATTTACATTTATTTGGCTCTTACATGAATCTCGAAGGATAGATGACAACAAAACATATGTTTGATCTAGTATAATTAAAATAAATGAGACTCTCAACAAGATGTCTATAGTGAGTTTCATATAATTGAGGTGACTCCTAAAATTAGGATAGTTTCAAACCTTTCTCCATTGGAGTTGACATTGGTTTACAATTTGTCATCCCATATCTTTTAAGGAGCATCTTGGCATATTTCATCTATGAGACAAAAATATGATTCTTATTTTTCCATATTTCCAATCCAAGATAATAATGAAGTAGCCCCAAATTTGTCATGTCAAAGGATTTCTTCAAGTCATTATTTACTTCTTCAAAAAGATCAACTAAACATATTATGATCCCAAGATCATCCACATATAAAACCAAAATGATAATCTCTATGGCTACCTTCTTGATATATAAATTAGTATTTGAGGAGCTATGAATGAATCTATGATGTAATAGATGATCATCAATATTAATGTATCATGGCCTTGGTGATTAATTAATTCCATAAAGTGACATAGTTAGATAACATACCTGATGTGGATGTTGTTTTTCAATGAATCCTTATAGTTGGGTCATGTACACTTCTTATTTTAGATCATCATTTAATAATACACTTTACATATCCATCTACTAAAGCTTCTACACCTTTTTTTATTATATAAATAACTATGATGGTCTTGATATTTGTAGTGGCTACAAAGGTCTCCTCATAGTCAATTCCTTCTTGCTAAGCATATCCCTTCTTAAAAAATATAAAGCATGACTTGTTAGGAAGGGATATGCTTAGCAAGAAGGAATTGAAAATGAGGAGACCTTTATAGCCACTGAAAATATCAAGACCATCATAGTTATTTATACAATCACAAAAAAATGGTTTAGAAGCTTTAGTAGATGGATATGTCAAGTGCATTATTAAATGATGATCTAAAATAAAAAGTGTACATAAACCAGCTAGAAGGATTCATTGACAAATAACATCCACATCAGGTATGTTATCTAATTATGTCACTTTATGAACTTAATTAATCACCAAGGCCATGATACATTAATATTGATGATCATCTATTACATCATAGATTCATTCATAGCTCCTCAAATACTAATTTATATATCAAGAAGGTATCCATAGAGATTATAATTTGGGTTTCGTATGTGGATGATCTAGTGGTGTGGTTATTACTGAAGGTTGAAAAAAATCTTGTGTTGTGTTATCTAATTCAGTTGAGTAGGTCAAACTAAAGGTTCAATAACATCATTAAATAGAGGGGTTTAAGATCGACCATTATTATTCTTACTCTTAATTTCTAATATGGCCTATAAAATATATGTATGATTATGAGGTTGTTCCTGAATTATATCTATGAATCCCTATAATAGCTCATCCTTGTTCATATTTATATTATTATCATTAAGTGGTGGTAGTGTGTCTTGATCCTCAATATGGACCTGATATTGTTCTTCATTATATTGTTTATCCTCAAATTTATTGTCATTAAATTCCACATAATCATGGTGTGAAGGATTCATATATGGAGTTGTAATAGGTTACTTATCCTTATTATATGTTTAGATAGCTAGAATTTGAATATACTCTATAGGATTAACGCTTAGTCTAGCACTTATTCTTAGGGAAGAGAGATAGATCTTTTAAATGGCATATATCAAATCATTTAAAATATAGATACTACAATAGAATATATGAATTATTAATAATTCATATAAGCTAATGAAAATAGGAGAAAAAGGATACAAGCCCTAAGACTGTCTAGGGTTAGGGTTTTAGAATATATGATTTATTTGCAATAATTTTAATATCTATGTAAAATAAAATGAAACCTTAATGTAAATTTTATTTTAATTAGATAGGTTGTCTAAATAAAATCATAAAATTAGAAGTACTGAGGCCTAAATTTATTACACAAAATTTGGATGACTACAAGATACCATTTGATGCAATATTCAAATTAAGATGGGTACACCAAATGATTTATTATTTTATGGTTTTTTAAAGAAAATATTATGTTTAGATTAAAGGGTTGAGATTCATAAATAAATTAAATAAATATGCAATAATTAAGTACTGATTTGTTGTGACTTTGACCTTGTGTGACTTTATAAAAATAGCAATAAATAAGTATAAATAAAGACTTATATGAAAATTTACAATTGTAGACGATCTAGATTCTTAAATTTTTGATTTGGGAAAAAATATATGTTGTCAATAGGATTCTATTATTAAAATACTCACTGGACAATAACACCTAGTTTGGATGATATCACCATCTATGTGTAGTTTCCTAAATGTGGCATTAATGTCCCTTTTGTAGGACACTTTTTTTTTTAGGGGCACCTTTGATTATGTTTGTATGTTTATTTCTTGTGTTATAGAAAATTAGATCTCTATGTTACACATAGAAAATTAGATTTTATGTGAAAACCCTAAGTTCCTTGAAATTATTGCATGATAATTAATTTCATGTGTGTTATTAGGATGGAATAGACATCCTTAATACCCCACTATGTAGAGAGTTCCTACATACCAATGCTCTGAAGAGGGATCAAGCTGATTTTAGTTCTCCCACCTAGTGCTTAATGTATGTTCACATGAATTATAGAATGAGAGTGCCCTTTAATGTCTTGAATGTGCTTGAGATTTTAAATTTTTGAAAAAAGGGCTCAAAGAAGTTGTAGATGGTATTATGTATAAATTAGGGTAAAATAGGGATCAAATACCTTGATTTCTCATAATTTTATCTTTGGTTTGAATATATTTTGCATCTATTTTCCATCTACTAAATAGAAGTGGATTAGGCTTGTATTTGTAGGGTTTTGTTTCCTGTGTGGATAAGAAAATGAGATTAGGCTAACCTTAAGAGGGGCACAAATTTGAATAACTATGTGTTGGGAAGAGAAGGGTTTAAGGATAATATTGCCTATTTGTAGACACAAACACCATGTGGTTGTCATGTCCTGAATGTGGTCCTAATATCATCTTTGAATATTACTATGTAATTTGGATTGGGATCTGAGATGACAATTTTGGGACTATGTTATGATTGGCTTTAGGTGATTGTGGTCTATTGAATTACTTAAAATGTATGTCTAATGCTCAAGGATAGGTCTATGGCTAGTCTAGGGATAGGTTAACTCAAGTGACACTCTAAGAATCCTATTACCACTTTTAGTTAATTAAAATGCTCATGTGTATTCCCATGGTAGAGTGTAAGACCAATCACAATAGAGATAAAGGTATAACTTCATTTGTTTCTCTCTCAAGTGCTTCCACCAAAACAAATGAACTATATATTGAATGATTGAATTTATTTTCCACTAATCAAATATTCTCATTCTAATAATTTTTATAATGATACTGGGATAAATTATCTCCATTGGATAGACTAATAAACACATAATTGGGCTTGACATATTTCAACATGATATCTTAATTGAATTCAAAAAACTATTACAAATAACTAAATGCACATTCTCACACACACTTTGCATGCATTCCTTGGTAGGCTTAATACATTACATGAAGAATATGTAAAAACTTTCATATTCCATTTGGGACTTGAAACATATCTTCATTTTTTTCTTGGAGAGATCTACTCCTCCAAAATTTATCTCTCTTTCCAACTTATTGCAACTCTATTTATCTATATGAATCTTCTTATCCATTTTACTTATAGATTTATATCTTTTTTGACATTCTCTACCTTTTGGAGTGTTTCTTCACCTTCTTTAGCAACTTGTAAATGTTGAATATTTGAAAATTCACCATTTTATGCTATTACATTTGTTTTTAACATTCATTAAATCAGAACCATCATTGTATCTAGTATTACAGTTCAAAAAACATAATTATATGTATACTAGTGGTTAAAAAACTATCTTGGTGGTTTTGTAATCACCACTAAATACATACTGGTGGTTTTGTCACTATGTTTAGCTAGTCAAATTCTAGAGTCCATATCATTTGCATATAAAATTGAATTGTGATGGTTTATTTTTTTTAAGCTAATATATTATTGATAAGAATACAAATGTGCAATTGAATTAAAATTAAGTAGCTTATTGATGCCTCCGCCCCACCAATAACCTTCCTTTTCTCCAACAACCTATCCATTTTAACCATTAAATCCATGTATCCTTCAAAATTTGATCCTTTTATGATTTTATAAACTATATGTATGTTTAGGATTATGGTTACTTACCATGTATTGTATTCACCATGCCAAAATAAAAACACACCAAATACGACATGACTACACACAACTATTATAGTTTTTTAACACAAAATTGCATGTAAACCTAAAATGTTCTTGCATCAATCACTTAAGGTATTCAAAATTTTATTTTATACTCACATGGATGTATAAAGTGGTAAAACCTCCATTTTGAATTATGATCTTGATGTTCATGGTGTTCCATTCCAACACACTAGGTATTTAAGCTAATTGTCATGTTTTTCCTTCCATCTTAAGCTTCCTCTTGTTGGATTAAAATTTTTTCTAATTTTTGAGGTTAGACCCATTTTATTCCATCCTAATTCACCAAATTATTCTCTTATTCTCTCTCCATATTATTTTAGGCTTATACCCACCTCCATTGGACCACCTCCTCAATTAGTCTTATTGTATTTTCTTCAGTCATTTTTGAACCCATTATTTCATACTTCCACATTACATTATTCATTATTTACATCTCTTTTATCATGGCATACAAATATTATTTTTACACCATCATCTCACATGTGGCTTCTTCCTTTGTAAGAGTCTTGTTGACCAAATTTGACACCAAGTCAAATTTGGCCATCTCTTCCCAATTCAAACTTACCATACATTTATGTCATGCTTATATTTTCCCTATAAGCCTTCATTTAACTTTGTTATCATTGTTTAATGTTATTTTTAGATGTTAACGTATTTTCATATTGATGTCATGAAGTTTTGCAATGTATGAATTTCATTTGCTATCTTGAAGGTGTTAAAAATGCATATAAATGTGATTTTTGGCTAAAAATGATGTTTTTAAAAGTTAAATAACTTCAAAAAATATAATACATTGTAAAAATGTCTTCGATTAGTTAATTAACTATCACACCTATCATATGGATCAAAAAAGGCCAGATTCCTAGTTTTTAATGCCATATTGAGGAGTTTGAAGAAGTTGTATGTACTTTTGGTAGTTAGTTGCAAGTGAAAAGATTTAAAGAGTGTATTTTGATATTATATAGGTTATGACAAATCTTGGGAAGATATTTTAAACTCCACATTTGCATAAAACTACATCTCTCTCTCATTGTCCCTTTCACAAGTGAAGGCCAAAATCAATCAAATGGTATAAGCAATACGGTTAGAGTTTGGGAATGTAATTTTGGAAACAATTTGGGACCCATATGGTTTTATAAATTAGTTTCATTTTTAATTTTATTTGTGCTCTTATATTTATGAACAATCGCTAAGAGCCTAGACTTCTTTTTGAATGAGCAAATCCCCACAAGCTAAGTTTAGAACAACTCCAAAACAAATTGTGAATTCATGGATGCTTAAAAAATTGGATTGATTTATAAGGTGTCTTTATATTCCTAAAAATCATTCATAAGTAATTTTTTCATGTATGTATGTCTTTTTGGTAAGCAATTTCTCTTTTGTGCATTGTCTAGAAGTGACTGTTAGTTTTCTATGTTTCAAAAGTTACTTAGGTGGTCAAGTTTATTTGAATGTTTCTTCATGGTCTCAAAAAATATTTATCAATCCCTTCATGGCCTTTTATCAACTATATATCCCATATAATTCCAATGGTCACATTATCATTTATCTTTGGTGGACTATGTTATACCTATGTAACAATTCAATTGAGTTGAGTAGTTTGGATGTGTTTTAGAGATATTTATGGTTGTGGTTTTCATGTTTTATATGTTAATATAAAAAATTTATTAGTATTTTAGTCTCAGATTCCATATATGCACTTTCATCTTCCTAATGCAGGATTTCAAACTTATAGGTCTGCATACCTATAGGTCAATAATTCAATTATTGGTACTGTTTCATGAAGTACATACGTAGCATGAGATAATGGTGATATATTAATAGTGAATTAACATGGATCATTGGTATCTCCAAACATCTAAAGCCAAAAGAGATTGATGGCTAGTAAGACTGCACCTAGAGACATCTACAGGACTATATATGCAGACAGTGGATTAAAAAGTGATAAAATTATTTGAATATATTATCTAAACATTAAATAACTCCTTAAAATTATTGACCAATTTCATACAATCACTAACCTAGTTGAAAATTTCTAATTCAAACCTGATAGATTCAACTATCCTAAAATAATCATCTACAGGGTCCTATGTGTGAAGGCAGTGAAAGAAACAAGTTTAGAAGAACCTTGACAACTCTATGGGGATGGTAATAAAGTAATAAATGACTCTAAATGGATTGAACATTTTAGGTTAAACACTAAGTGATTGTGATGTAGTTGAAAGAAAGGCCTAATACATAATCAACTATCAAATTGCCACTTACAGCCAAATTTTGAAAAGTATTTATCTTAGATGGAAATGAAGGTAAGAACATAGAGGTTTAAAGACATTGAATAAGGTAATTATCTATCTCCATGGCATAAATATTTTGAGAGTTGCATGATTAAAATCAAGATTTTGAACGTAGTTAGTCCTTACACACAATCAAACTACCTAATAGGCACCAACATCACTGTTGGAAATATTTTTTTCCTTGAAGAGGGTTGTTCAAGAGTTCTGGAATTTAAGACCTTAAAATGAGTGTCAAATAATATAAACATAATAAATAAGAGCCTTTAAGAGATATAATAGTTAGTCATAGAGATCTAAAAGGCCACATATATAGTCAATCATCCAAAAAAATATACAACAATTCATTAAAGGTTTTTCCCTATATAATGGTGTTTGACAAAAACACATGTGTTTCAAAGGATTTATAAGGCATGGAAAGTGATTAAAAAATTTTAGTACTGTGATTAGGATTCCTAAAATTCTACATTGGTAGACCAGTCTCAAAAGAACCCACACATGCATATAAGTCTACAAAATGATCAAATCTTCTCCAAGATTTAGATGATAGTATAGGTGTGATTTGGAGGTCATAATAACTTAGGATATCAAGTCCTTAAAATTCATAAATAGGGAATTTAAGGAAAGAGAGTTAGAAATAGGGGTCAAAGGTTAGTTACATATACATAGACAAATAGAGTCCAAGCACAAATCAACCCTAACACTTGATTATATGATTGGAAGGTTAGAATGACTAAAAAAGAGTAAAAAATATATTTAATTGATATAATATAATTCAATTATGTGAAAATGGTTAAATCACACTCTCAAGTTCATGTAAAAATAAATACAAATGTTTAAATTCTACCTGCCTAGTCTAAGGGTAAGACACAAGCTTGCTTCCTCTCATGATATCATTTACTTGGTTTTATGAGTCTTCAAGGACCTTCAATGGGTCTTATTATAGTTTAATTTAGTGATGATTTAAAGGTTATAACTTCACTCTAAAAAAACCTTAGACACAAATAAATAACTAGTAAACTCAATCAAATAAACTCCAAACTATACATACAAACTTTATTTGGGTAGACCTTGAGGAAATACTAAGTGGAGTTAGTAGGATAATCTAAGACCATTGGGGACCTGATAATATAGTGAGTAACATATTTAATCACTAAATCAGACCCTCATCTCAATCAATTGATAATGAAAAAAATATAGTCATGACAACTTTGTTCAGTCTCAAATAGGGCTAGTTGTGTATGCACAGGCCAATAGGGTAGACATTGAGAGACTAATAAATAATATATGTTATTAGAGGAAAGTGGAGATAATTTTGATACTAAGGCAAATTATGGAAACATATATAAAATTTCATGGAGGGTTAGACCTTTAATAGAGAGAGTAAATGGAAGAACATAGCCATTAGGGTATGATAAGTGGTTTGACACAAGAACCCTAAGATTAGAACATGACATGTTTCATATATTTTGAGTAATAATGTGTTTTAAATAAATATAAATGGTTCAATATGTATGCAATGGACCTCATTGAGTTCATTGGAGACCAAACCCAATCTAGGAGAGACTGGAAACTTGTTTATGCCCTCAGAATGCTTGTTTTCAACCTAAGAGGTCAATTTATTTTGCTTGGTAGGATGAGGAGGATTTTCATGGGATATTATGCTCATATGGTAAGTTATCCACCCTATTACACTTCAATTTTTTAAAATTATTTGGAAGATCCATATGTCCATTTTTATGAATCATCCTTAAGAACCTAAACTACTTTTAGGCTACCTAGGAGACCCATAAAGATCAAGTGAGCGTAAAATAAAATTATATGAATCCATATGGATTATATTTAATTTTAAACAACCTAAAAAAAAATTTAGACTCTAAGTGGATCATTCACATATAATTGAGTTGTATAAACTATTGTATAGATTACTAGTTATCACTTATTTTGCATGTTTTTTGGTGTTTCAAAAGGATTTTATAGAGATGGACACTTTAAAACCATTTTAAGAGGTCCCATAATACTTATTTAATATCCTCAAATAAAAAAAATTGGTTATGATTCCATAGAAGTGACTAAACAAACTCCATTTTGTAAGGCAGTCCAACCTGGCTTATGAAGGGCTTATTTTCAGCCATTTCATGGTTTGTCTATAATCACAATGTTATAGAGACCAAATTATACATGTATATTTGTATTTTCATGGGTAAATTTAATCACATAATTCCCATAGGTTTCACAAGTGCAAGAGGATTTTAGAGCCAAAATCCACTTTCTAGGCCTAGAGGCCTAATTAGGCATAATTGGTAGAAGACATATGCAAAAAAGTATAATTTCACTTGGATTCAGTGGATGAAATTTATTATGAAATTTTAAGGCCATAAGGTTCCTATAATATGCCTTTAATTTATCAATATAAGTTTTACAACTCCCATACAAGGAAAAAATAGAAAAAAAAAACTACAAAGAATTAGGCCTAATTGGGGATTTTGTTAGAGATTAACCCATTGGGGATATTTTTAGGAATAAAATGGAATTTTAAGTTTTTTTATGAGAATAATATTCCATAGATTAATATTGGGTGATCTAGAGTAATTAAAACTAGGTTTTGACACTTGTGTGCAAAATATGCCTAAGGAGATGAAGAGCCTTCTTGATACCTTACAAGAGAAAGTGGTGATGTGTAAAAGATAAATTATTGTGGTATTATAATAGTTTTAAAAACAAAATAAAACATGAGGTTGAAACTGATCTTACCAATAAGAATTCCACTTATCCTTCAAAATGTTAAGAAGAAAGAGTGTTTCAAGAAGATAGTCAAGGTGTCAAGCATGCATTTCAACTTTCCATACCACTTGGAGAGATGGATTATATAAATGGAATAAGAAAATGTATTCTTAGACATTTTTAATCTACTCCATAACTCCTCTTATTTTTTTAACTTACATGACACTTTTCTACATTCTCTCTCTTTCACGCTTCTCTTCTCTCACACTTGTTCTATATATTCAGCCACTTTGGCTTTGAAATGTATCCTCCACATGGTTATTTTAAATACATGCTCATTTTAAGCCTTTTAGAAATAAATAATGATATGGTTTACCTTCTTGATGATTTTTTTCAATGTGTATGTTAAGTTAGTTGATCTTGATAAGTGATAGATTATCGTCCTTAGCATGTTGTCCTTTCTTGCATCTATATTCAGCATTAAAAGTCTATGACATGTCTCTTGAAGTGTTATAATTAATTTTTAATGAGTTTATTTAGTTATATATCCACTAGTGTCAATTCATGACCTTGGATTTCGTCTTCCTATCTTAAGTTAGCTTCACCAACATTCATGAGAAATACTAATGCAAGGGTCAAATACTAATGGTGACTCTAAATGTAATTAGCTAGTTGTAAGAATCCTAGGTACTTATTGTGAAAGAATGTGATTATATATTATGTTTCATTTGACTAATGAACTTGGCATGGTTGGATATGATGAAAGCTTCTACCATGGACCTCCATATTAGCCTTTTCATGATCCCAATTATGTGTCTTAATATCCTTATCAAGATTGTTATCATCCCTATTATTCATGGTAGCCCTATGGTCATCTTACTTCCCCTTCATATGATCATGATGTTTTTGAGTAGCCCTATGAATAATCCTATGAATAAATATATAAATAATTGCCTCCCTATCAGCCCTATGATTGATATCAACCTTAACCTAATTCATATAATCCTTGTCATGAGTAATTAGATGATACCATTGATTATAAAGTAAAATATTGGGAAAGAAGATATAAAATCTTAAAATATCAATTTAGGCAACTAACCCAACAAGTTGAATCTCACTAAAATCCCCACTATTACTCTCTTCCTCCAAATTCAATTGCACCTCAATCCAAATCATTATTATCACTCATGTAAAATGTGATAAAATCAAAAAAGGTGATGAGAATATTGGATAAGGAAGGCGGTGTGATCACTATTCATCTCATAGATAAATTGAGGAAGTCAATTTAATTATTTATGAATGAGTGGAGGCTAGTCAAAGATGAATCCAACTATGTCATCAATGATGATATGCATGAATTGGAATGCTATATCCAATGGTAGGTAGATAGACTAGAAATATGGGAAAACTAAGAGGTTAAGGATCAACTTGCTGATATTTAAAATCCTCAATAAGGATATGAAGAATTTGAAAATATTGTAGAAGAACATGTTTCTCCCATTGTCCAACCCAAATTTACATCCCCCCAAGATTCTATTTCCAAACCCATCCATAATCCATCCACCAACCTCATATTGCCTCTCCAATCCATATAGTTATTCACCACCATCCCATCTCACCCCTTCTTGAAAGATAAAGCATCCTATGGGAGATAAGCAAATAAGATCAAGACAAAGTTACAACTGATCAAAAAGATGACTCAAGTGTTTATGATGAAGAACTCACTATAGGGACTCCCCTTTGTGAATACAACCATAATTAAATATTACGATGGTGTTTATTAATGGTATCATACCACATTTATCAATCTATTCATGTCCTTTGATCAATTGGATATCTTGTATAAGTCCCAAATGGTCACATTTCCAATTACCTTTAGTGGATTATGTTTTGCCTATATAGTAAGTCAGTTGAGTTGAGTAGTTTTTATGTATTTTTTAGATATTTATGATTGTTTTCTTAGTCTTTGATATGTTAATATAAATAATTTAATAATATTTGAGTGTCAAATGCTATATGTGCACTTTCATCTTCCTAATACATGATTGTAAACCTATAGGTCTTCAGACCTTTAGGTGTTCAAATCCAATCAAATTCAATGATTTTTAGTGTTTCATGAAATACATACCTATAATTAGATCATGGTGATGGATAAATATTAAATTAACATGGATCATTGGGATCTCAAAACATTTGAAGCTAAAAGAGATTGATGGCTAGCAAGACTGCACTTAGAGAGCCCTAAAGGGCTCTATATGCAAACAGTGGATCCTAAAGGTGATAAAATTCTTTAAAGATGATATAAAAACTTGAAATACCTCATTTTAAGGACATAAAACTATCATAAAATCAATTACCTATTTTAATATGCATAATTCAAGTCTCATACAACCAACTATCCTAAAATAGTCATCTACATGGTCCTATGTGTGAAGGTAGTGAAAGGAACAAGTTTGAAAGGACCATGAACACTCTATGGAGATAGTAATAAAGTAATAAATTAATATAAATGGACTTAAAATTGAATTTTAAGCTCTATATTATCATTATGCACTTGAAATAAAGGACTAATACCCAATCAACTATCAAATTGCCATTTGCAGCCAACTTTTGAAAAGTTTGGATCTTGAATGGCGATAAAGATGAGAACAAAAAGGTTCTAAGACATTGAATGAGGTAATAAGATATATCCATGACATAAATATTTTTATATTTTCATGATTGAAACAAGGATCCTTAAACATAGTTAGTCCTTACACATAATCAAACTTCCTAATAGGCACCTAAAATAGTGTTAGAAAATATTTTTGCATTGAATAGGTTTATTCATGAGTTTTGGACTTCAAGACCTTGAGAGGAGTATAAAATAATATAAAAATAATATATAATAGCCTTAAATATGTATAATAGTTGTTCTTTAAGATATATAAGGCCATATATATAGTTAGTCATCCAAAAAATAATCATCTACAACCATTCACTCAAGGTTTTGCCCTGTATAATGGTGGTTGATAAAAACACAAATATTTGAATGGTTTGATCAGGGATGGAAATAAACTAAAGATTTTTAATATTTTGATTAAAATTCCTATAATGTTACATTTGTAGACTAGTCTCAAAGGAACCCACAGAGGCATATAGGTCTGTAAAATGATAAAATCCTCTCCAAGCTTGAGATGATGGTATAGGTGTGATTTTGAGGTCATAGTAGCTCAGGATATCATGTCATTAGAAGGAATAAATAGGTTAATTAAGGATAGAGATTTTCAAATATGGAGCAAAGGCTAGTTGACTACACACATTGAAAATACAATCCAAACACAAATCAACCCTAAGAAGTGATTGTTTTCTTTCAAGGTTGGAATGACCAAGAAAGAGTAAAATGTCTCTCTAAGTGATATAATATAAATTAATTATGTGAACGTGATTCCATCACATGCTCAAGTTCAAGAAAAAAAAACACAATTTTTTAAAATTCTCCCTACTCAGTCTAAGGGTATGACATAAGACTGCTTCCTATCATGATAGCCTTTGCTTGGTTTTAGGAGTCTTCAAGGAAATTTGAGGGTTCTAGGAATAGGCTAAGTTGATAAAAATTAAAATTTGATAAATTTAGTCTACCAAACCCATAATACACAAACAAACACGTAAGCTAAGTCAAATATAGTCTAAACTCTATATATAGACTTTATTTGGGCAAACATTGAGGAAATGCCATGTGGAGTTAGTTGGAGAAGCTAAGGCCAACATAATAATATAGTGGGGAAAATGTATAATAAATACATCAAAACCTCAGTTTTATTAATTAATAATTAAAACAAATACAGTCATCACAACTCTATTTAGCCTCAAAAAGGACTATTGTGTATGCACAGGCCATAGGGTAGACCTTTAAAGATTTAAAACCAAGAGATATAAATAAATGGAAGTAGAGAGCATTGAGACCTTGAGGGTAATGATATAAACATATAGAATAATTTCATGGAGTTTTAGACCTCCAACAGTGAGAGTAAAGTGAATAAGATAGTCATTAGGGTATGATAAGTGATTTAACATAAAAACCCTAAGCTTAGGACATGAGATGTTGTAGAGAATTTGTGTAATAATGTGTTTTAAAAATATTTGGAATAGGTCAATATGTATTTCATGGACCTTATTGAGGTCACTAGAGACTAAAACCAGTCCATGAGAATCACGTACAAATTGTAAATTTGTCTAGACCCCTTAGAATGCTTGTTTTCAACCTAAGAGGTCAATTTATTTTGACTAGTATAGTCAGGAAAATTTCCATGGGACTATGTGATCCTATGGAAAGATATTCACACTTGTACACTTCAATTTTTTGAAATTTGTTGGATAATTCATACGTCTAGTTTTATGAATCATCCTTAAGAACCCAAATAACTTTTAGGATGCCTAAGAGAGCTATAAAGACTAGGTGAGATTAAAAAAAAAAAGAGATCCCATTCCTTAATATGGATGACAAGGAATTAAAAACTACCCATAACTTTTTCTATACTCCATGTGGATCATTCACATGTACTTGAGTTGTACGGACTAATGTTTTAATTGCTAGAAATGCCTTATTTTGCATTTTTTGTGTTCTATAGGGAGTTTGAAGAGATGGACACCTTTAAATAATTGGAAGAGGTTATATTATACTTATTAGATCTCATAATACAAAAAATATTTCTTAAAAACCCATGGAAGTTATTGAAAAAACTCCATTTTGCAAGGTAGTCTAAACAGGCTTGTGAAGGGCTTATTTTCAGCCAATTCATAGTTTGGATATAAACAAAATATTATAGAATCCCAAACATAATCACACACTTCTCAATGGTGTCACCAGTGTAGGAAGACTTTAGAGTTAAAATCCACTTTTTAGGTCTAGAGGCCTAATTAGGCCTAATTGGTAGTAGAGATAAGCAGAAAAAGTAGACTTTCACTTAGATTCAGATCATGAAATTTGGTATGGAAATGTAAATATATATAGGGTCATATAATATCTATTTATTTTTTCAATATACTTTTTTCAACTCCCACACAATTAAAAAATTATAAAGATAAGGCTACAAGGAATGAGGCCTAATTAGGGCTTCTGGTAGAGAGCACCCTACTAGAGGCCTAGTTTGAGGACTCAAAATGGATTTTTTGAGGTCTAATATGAGTCTAGTAGTACATCCATAATGTTTTTTATAGATAAATTAATTGAAAATATTTTTTGACACTTGTGTGCAAAATAAGCCTAAGGAGATGAAGAGCCTTCTAGACACCTTACAAGAGAAAGAGATTATGTGTCAAAGAGAACCTATCAGGGTCAGATGAGAGGTGTCAAAATCAAATAAAAAATGTAATATAAATTGATTTAACCACCAATAGGTCTAATTTTCATTCAACATATCAAGAAGAAAGAGATTTTTAAGAATTTAGTCAAGGTGTCAAGCATGCATTTCAACCTCCCATACCACTTGAAGAGATGTAGAATCTAAAGAGAAGCTATTGAACATGGTAATTGATTAAGAGAAATATTGTTAATATTTGATATTTAATGTTCTTATTGATGTCAAAAGTTTTTATGAAGATACATGGTACTTTCATTGATGTAAATATAATGTCATTTGATGTCAAAGTTTCTTGTGAAGATGCTTGGTCAAGAATCCTTGAGATATATGTATGATGAGTTATGTTGCCAACCTAATGATTGTTGTTACTAAGATGAGATAATATTAGTTAAAGAAAGTTTGAATGTTAGCTTGAATGAAATTATTGAGATGTAGCATGAGTGAGTATAGGTCAGTATAGAAAATGTAAAGAATCTTGTTATGCTTTGTCTAGACCTTATGAGCTATAATTTGTAGGTGTCATGATGAAATAGATGAGATATGAAGAAGAAACTATATGCTCTAAATATTTGTGTAAGTAGTTCTAAAGATGATTTGAATGATCTAAAAAGATGAGAATGCTCTAAAGAACACCTGACAGTGTTTGATCATGAGAGATATTGTTTGAAGTTATACATGAGGTATTAAGGACCTTACAAATGATTAAAAGGTTATCTCTAAATATCTATGTATCTAGCTTTGAAGATGCTATAGTCAAGCTTTGAAGATCTATAAGTAGATTCGAATATGTTCTATTAATTTTTTGAAGAAGAGTGAGTATATGAAGTTGCTTGAGCATACACAAGAGGCATTGGAACACAACAAAATTCTAAGTTGAAATCAACAGAGTGGCTGTAAGGTAAGATTCAAGGCATAATAAGAATTGTAGGTCAAGTTTTCAAAGAAAATGAAAAATGGTATCCATATGAGGTAACATGATCATTTTTCATGACATGGGTGAGAAGATGAACATTGATAGAGGCGAATCAATTTTTATCAGTATGTGCATGATGTTTTAGATCAAGGCTGTAAGAAAAGGCTTGCAATGTATTTCAAGGTTTTGCAAGTTCACATAATGAAGAGCTCTCTACCTAAGAAGGTTTTCTCGATGTTCATATTCATGTGAAATAGATACATGAGAACCTAATATATTCATGGTAGATGATGAGGGGTTCTATCTTGAATTTGCAAGCATTGGTTTTTAGAAAAAGGGGATAAGTATTATGAATGATCATTAAGATTGAAATATGGTCTAAACCCTCATAAAACCCTAACTATGACCTGATGTTGAAGATATTATTATAAATAGATTATAATAGTTTTAAATGATCAGAAAATTGATTGGAGGTTGAATTAAACTCTCCCAAGCATTTCCAAGTGTGATTAGTTTGTCAGGTGAGTGAGAAGACCCTATATAAAAGTACTTTTCTTTTATAAATTTGTTATAGAAGATTGAGTTGATTTATTAAAATTTGTCAAGTAGATGAATATAAAAGTGTGAGACTTCTATTTTTTATTCATGAATATTTTTGGATAGGTTCCAGATCTTAGGTGTGTAAAGTTGGTTATCAAAGTTGGCCAATTGCAAATAGACCTAGTGGTTTAGATAGTAAGCAATTTGTATAGATGTGAGAAGATGATTCATAATGTGTTTTCATGTGAGAGTGCTGCATTTAGATTCATTATTTTTTTTGTTTCTTGAATGATCTATCCATACCTTATATAATCATGGAATTCTATGTAAGATTTTGAAATATTGAAGCCAAAATGTCTTATCTAACTATGTAGAGTCTGTGAGAGAGAAGGTCTGTAGATTGGTCTATAAGTCCAATATTATTAATTAAAGATCATGATATAAGTATTTTAGGTCACTCTAAGGATGTCATAATGTGTTTTAAAATTTTATGAGACTATATCAGGCTCATGGATATCCAATTTGTCTATTCCCTAATTGTACAGATAAGGTAAAAATAGGTTTTATTGTAGGTTTTAGAATGTTCTATAGGTATAGAGGAGATTTGAAGAATGAGAATAATTTTGGGAGGTTAATATATAATTATTATAAATACTTATATCCATATCTCTCCATATAAAATCATATAAACATATCTGCTACATAGTTCATTTCAGGCAATCTTGGATGGACAATGAAAAGAGTAAGTGGTTACCAAATGAGAAGATGAGAATTTTATTTTTGTACCTTTTTAAGGTATAAATCATGTAGTATATGTAAAATAGACTTATAAAAGTTTCTTAAAACCTCTTACATATATTCTTTTGAGAAATTGAATGCCACTTGGATGATATATGTGATCAATGAGGCCTAGAAGACCAATGAATGACTATAAATAGTGAGCACAAGTGTCATGTAGAAGGCTAGGGGTTAGCGAAGAATTTAATAACTATCACAAAAAAATAATAACCCATATAATATATTATAAAAATTTTAATTATTCCTATTCTAGTTTTTATCAATCAAGAGATGCCTCATCATAAAGGCAATTTTCAAGAAGGCCATTTGAGGACCCTACGCCAGTTTGAGAAAATTTTCATACTTCATATAGACACTTATCCAAGAACACCTTTCATGGTCTATTATACAATTTAATATATTTTAATTTAATTCATACTCATCACTTGATACTTTTCTTGTGACCCTTGAGCTCCACTTTCTTCTCTCTCTTCTCACATGTTCTACAAATCCAAGCTAATTTGGCTTTTGTAATGGAATAGAAACTTGGTATGGTGAAGCCCTACTAGTTTGATGTTGCATTTTGAATTTGAAATAAATATTTTAAATATTATTTTGATTTCATAATCTATATTTTCTATGTGTGTGAAGTGGTTTATAGTGAAAGGTCAAGTGACTACTACCCATCATTGCTTTCTCTTAATTCTTCCATGTTTGATGCAAGTAGTTTCCACTCTAACATGTAACATGAAGTGTTTCCAAGAACATTAGTCTATATTAAAGTGTAAGGAGTAGCCTTAGTGTCTGAAATCTGACATCTAGTTCACTCACATTAAATATCTCCATATATATCACCTCCATGTTTGAAATATTAATGTTAGAGGGATTCAGGATTTTGAGACTAGTGTTATGAGTCAAGATTCATAGTCCAATTCTATGCTAGTCTAGTGGATATATTTCTAGTTTATCACCTCATTATAGTAGTTTAAATTCATGTTTCTTCTTCCCACTTTTCATCCATATAAGAAAGTAGTGTAGGAGATAAACAAGCAAAGATAAATCTAAGGAGACAACCCTTAAACCTAAAGGTTTATCTTTGCTATAGGCAACCCATAGGCCTATAGGTATTCCCATGTTGCCCAAATTTTAGATTAGTCTTGAAAAACCATATCTAGAGTAAAAATTTTGGTAAAAACAATTTTAGTACACATGGTGGGACCATTATCTCAAAGACATCTTATCAAGGTGAATGTTGATCTTGATAATATCACAGTTGTATATGGTGTTCTACTCAGCATTTACGAACTCTATTTAAAGTAATATCTAGTTATAGACCAAGTTTTATCATATTATTGTGTTCATACTTCATGTTCCTTACTAGGTCAACTTATAACAGAGGTATTAACCCCGTAAACCCACTCCTTCAACATGAAGTTCTTCTTGAAGTTCACATCCTCAATCTATCTTGACCTTTGAAGATCAAGTGCACTTTGTAAGCCAAAAAGATCAAGAGAGTGAATAATATTTTGAGGATAATATATTTAGGTAGCATTCCTTCCTATCCTTTAACACTTAACAATCCTATCCATATTCATTCATATGATGATATACACCCTAATTTTACTAAAAGAGTTCCAACTTTCAATAAGTGAAGGTCATGTTACCCCTAGTGAGCATATTAGGGACATCTCAAACTTATGTAGTTTTCATAGTGTTAATAAAGTAAATATTATAATTAGACTACTTTCAATTTCCCTTAGAGGGAAATAACTTTAATGGTATAAGACATTTCCCAAAGGATGGTTCATCACTTGGGATGATTTTGGATAGTTGGTAATCTCAATGTTTTAAGATAAGAGTGATCACACATCTCTCATTTAGTAGCTCAATGTGATTCAAAGAGGTCCTAAGGATACTATTCATTCCTTTAATGATATATTCCAAAAAACTTGGCATGGGTTACCCCTCCCATGATACCAAATGCAATATTTGTGTTTCCTACATATCTAAGGCCTATTGATACTGATATAGACATCATGTTGAAGTTTATGGGTGGCTATACCTTACCTCAAGCCTATGACATTTCCATTAGAGTTGATAATGGAATAATATAAGGTAAAAAATTACCTCCAAAAGTCTACATGCCTATATTTCCAAACATGCCTACTTCTAAACCAAGTGCTACTTAAATTTCAAATTTCAAATGTCAAGTATAGAGCTGCTCCTAAGAAGGTATAAGATAGTATTTATTTGGATGCAAGGTCTAAGGCCTTATAGCATCAAGTTAGGAAACTCAATCTATAGTATGGAGTTAATCAAAACCCATAACCTATCCTCAACAAGGAAATATGCTCTTGCGAGGTCAAGGATAACCTAGCTTCATTAGGCCACATAATGCATACAACTCAACTTCCACCTCAAACACAAGGACTATGGTCTCAATTCATAGTATCTTTGTCCAAGGAGAATAATATCAACAAGTATATTTCATGGATGTTGATGAGGATGGAGAGAAGGTTTTGGTTGCTTAAGGAGGAGTTACTCCCCATTTATCATCAAAATATGAGAATTACATGCAAGTAAATGAAAGATGGTGGCCCCAAAAGGTGAAACTTGTAAACTTTATATGAGAAGACACCTTTATTCTCAATCATAATAGTTTATTTACAGCTAATACCAAATCCAAAATGAGTGCTTTAGGAGATGATCATGGTGTTGATATAAATTCAAGTAAGCCTCCTACAAGGCAATAAGTTGTGAGTCCAAGTGTGACATTCTCTACAACTTCTGAACCTACTTCAAATCAAAATGGTGTAAGGTAAATCAAAGTGCCCCAATGCTTCAATCTCAAGGAAATTATTTTCTTGAAGGACACAAGAAAAGTTAATTGATCCTTATTTGAATATTGTTGATTATTTGAAAAGTGCTAAGACATTTATCTCTCTTTGGGAAGTGCTTCGCATGTCTGGTCAAAAGGAATTTCTTCAAAAAAAACTTTCCCAAATCCACTTTAGTCCTCCAACTATCAAGTGATGGTAATATTTACCTCAACAATTCTCCTACACACATTGTTGAACCCTATTCCAAATCTGAAAATCCCCAACCCTTCTACCTCACTCTTATTATTGGAGACAATCTTGTTCACAACTACATAGTGGATAGTAGGGATAATACTTTAGTGATGTCCAAGATTGTAGAAAATAAGATAGGATTGAAATATAAACCATTTAATAAGGGGTGGCTTCAAATTCATGGGACACCAAATAAGTCAATTAAATTAGTCTGGATATTCTTTTGTAAGATTTTCATAATTTTATTTTTATTTTTAGAGTTATGGTATTCAGTGATATTGTTATGCTTATACTTCATTATCAAGTTTAGTTTATATTTAGGTTGATTTATAAATTATAAGATGCATATTATTCATTTATCATATCATTCAATTCCTCATGTTGATATACATAATGATTTAAGGAAGTTTTTTTTTTTTTTTTCATTTAGATGACTGGAAATGTTATCTTAGTGTAATTTATATCATGGAAATTTGTCTTCATAAGTTATTGATTTTCAACTAAAAGTACTAATCTATAGGCTATTCAATAAGGTTTTAGCTATATTTTATATAATGGTAGTAGGCATATTCATTTAGTTTTTTTCTTCAATAATGAAATAAGTAAGAGAACTTATTAGTAAGTAATTGTAATAGCTTTTTATCATTGGTTTATTGAGTTACTCTTGATGTATTTTTGAACATAAGAGTGTTATCTCTTAAAGAAGTAATTTGTTATTGTTGTTAAGCTTAATTTTTGGATTGATAAATATAATCATTTGTTTATAAATTAAAAGGTGATTTAGAGGTGATGAAATATCTAATAATGGTTCAAATACTTAGTATGATAATCTAAAATTTGAATATGATTATACTTCTTTGTTTAATCCAATTACCTAATTTGTTCTATTTGAATTTATAGACAATTAAAAAGAATTGACATTTGTCAATGATATTGATATGAAAGTATGTTTTGTTAATTATCATACAATTTATACATTAAGTGTTATTTTGATTTTATTAAATATATTAGATTTATTTCAATTATAGATTCCTTTGAATGTTTTGTTCTTGAGTCTTAACATCTCAAATAATCATGAGATCTAAAAATAGTAACTTGTAATCATGTTAAGAATGTATATATATACATTAATTAAAATGAATCAATGTCATTGAATTATGCATTTTAGTGTAAATGATGCATAATATTAAGGCTCACAAAAACCAAATTAAAAATGACTCATATTGTCACAAGTAAATGAAATAATTACAAGTTTTAATGATAATAACATGTCTTTTTTAATTAACTATGCTAACATAAGTATACTTAAGAGTCCTTGGGACTTGGTGTCAATAATCTAACCTAGTATATAAACTAAGAGAAAAATAAACTATTTGGTACCTAGTTACAAAGATAAAAATAGTGTCTAATTCTAATATGTACCATGCACTGATTATGAATTTTATTAATCTTCTTATGTAAAAATTGAGCATGGTTATTGAAAGCTAAAGATAAAATTGAATTTTATATTATTATGATCTGATGCATTTTCATTGCTCACATATTGACCAAATGACATGTATGGAATGAAAAAAAGAGTTTAATCCTTATTCCAAGGTTTACATGATGGTTAATGTGTAATATGCATGAGATTAATTTGAATATGACAAGTGATGTGATGGATTCTTATGTAGTTATGTTCATCATGGTAAACTTATATAATAATTTCTTAAAACTTAAATTTGTATATGGGAATCTAAGCTAAATATAAAATTAGTGTCCAATAATTTTTATGAAGGCATAAATCTAGTGACCCTTATAATGATCATGGTACAATTATCTCATTGAAATTAGTTTCGTACAGTCTCATTGTTACTAAATTTAAGTGAAATACTTTGATGATATTTAATTAATATTGTAATGCTTTTGGAAATAGTCCTTTCAATGATATTTGCTTGTTATCTAAATTTTGGGTAGATCTTGCTTATACAAGCTTAGTATGATGATTCTTCTATTGAATTTTTTAATCTATTCATAATTTATTGTTGAACTCCTTCCTATATTAACCAATGAGGTGAAGACTACTTATGGTCTATATAGGTATGCAGTTGAGTTTATAAATTGGTAACAGTTTGGTTAGGAAGGCCATACAAGAAGTACATGGATAAGAGTGCGTGAGTGTATTGTACATACATTCAATCACCTCTATCTAAGTGCCAAGTGGGTAATTACTTCAAAGTCACTAATGATTTATTAACTTTATCTAGTTCTTGTGTTTGTTGTAACACATATATGGATCTCATTACTTTTTTCATGCTAACTCTGTTTGAAAAACTTGTACCATAGTTACTTATCTTAGTGTTATAGGAAATAAAATGATTTTTTACATGGGTTTGCCTTAAGATCTTATGAGTCAAGTAGATTATGTCTTTTCTCATATTTAATGTGTATGATCCTATAATCCTAATTACTAAACAAACTATGTGGAAGGAAATCCTAGTGGGTTTGAACTCTTTTGAATATGAATAGATTATGTTATTTGGTGTCTTCAAATTATATCAAAAAATCATGAGAAAAGATGTGGGATGTAGGCAAATACTCCATCCCAATCAGACTTTAATAAATTTTTCATTGAAAAAAATATTTTTGACATAGATCATAGATTCAAATCCTTTACTTGGACTAACAAAATATGTTTTTGTCTACATTAATGAAAAAATTGATAGATTTTTGGGATCTAATAATTGGTTAAATTAAAAATTTATACTTCACTTAGATATTCAAGAAATCTCGGTGTTTGAAAATTTACCTATTTGCCTCACTATGAAAAGAGACAATTCTCTTTCTAACACACCCTTCAGATTCAAACCGATGTGGTTGAAGGATATAAATTTGATGCATCTTACAAAAGTTTGTGGTAGGAACCAACACCTAGAGGCATAACCAAATTTTCTATTTTAGCTTATACACTAAAAAAATGTTAAATGACACCTTCAAAAATGGAACAAGGAAGAATTTGGAAACATATTTTGGGAAAATTCCATCATTGAGTCATATAATCAAAGCCTTCAAGACCATGTTTAGAGGCTTGGTCATGAAAAATGTCATTTATCATGGAGAAAGATATAAGCGGAAGTCTAAATGTAATTTTGGTTGATGAACATATTTTATGGAAATAAAAATATAGATAATGTTAGATTTGTTAGCCTAGCTAATGATCATGATAATTATTTACTACATTTTTTGTCAAAAGTTTAATTTGGTTGGTTAGTACCATGATTATCAATTAACTAACTAATTTCCCACTATACATATTCACTCTTATATAATTCAATAAATAAATCAACCTTTCTTCTTCTATCATTTGGTATCAAAGCCTAAATGGCCAAGAACCTGATCGTTGTCTAATAGACAATCTTGGTAGTCAACAAAGCAATGCATCAAAAGCATGATGTATAGAATAGAGTGTAGTCAATATTGAAAAATTAATGATGCCATAGATAAAGTATGGAAGAAAGACCTAAGACACAAGGATTGTAGTGAGGTTAGAGCTTTGAAATCTTGATAAGAATTATGAAGATTGTTAAGCATAACAAAGCGAAATTGAATCATAAAAAATAATGAAGATGCCTTATTTATGCATCCAAGTACATAAATAAGGTGTGATGTGTGCAGTAAAAGCTAAGTAAGGAAGTCACATCAAAATAAAATGTGACCTACATATTTTTGTGTAGTACAAACTGACCTACAATACCTTATTAGAGTCATGAGAACTCACCTAAGAGAAATTACAATGAGCAATCTCCATCATGAGTGAAACACTAGGCATAAGGGAAGTGTCAATGTCTAGAAGCATTTGCTAAATCTGAAGCAAAATTTATCATATATAAAGTATAAGGTTGTATTTTAATAAGTTATATTCTTTGTGTCTAGAAGTTTAAAGCATAAATATTGATTTGAGTATATTTCTTTTAGTGTACATCTTTGATTGTAAAATTATGTATAAAGTAAATTAAAAAAAAATAGCTGCACCTAAACTATTATTGTTTGATGTTAAACTCCTCAAAGGGTTTAATTTCTCTACATGGAAAATTAAAATGCAATTGATTCTTCAGTTTGAATAATTATGGGGCATCATCACTAGTGTGATTACCTATCCGATTAGAGCTGATGAGCACACAAAATATGAGAAGCAAAATCCCTCATGTTGATTACACTTAGTGTCATTGATGAGGTTCAACATCATATTTAGGATGTGTCAACATAAAAAGAGGTTTGGGATATTTATTCCACCATATATGATATAAATAATCAGATGAAGATACTCTATCTATAATCAAACCTTCATACTCTGAGTATGAAAGAAGGTGAGAAAGTTGGGGAATTCTTATGCCAAGTAGTAGAACTATGAGCTGAATTGATTGCACCTAGGGAAAATATCAAGGATAAGATATTGGTTATGATCATGTTGAGATATCTCCCCTCTTAATTCCATATGTTCATCATGATACTAAACATCACAAATAAATAAGTGTCTTTTGAAGAAATAGCAAATTTGCTTCAACAAGAAGAAGCCATTCAATCCATGTAAGAAGAGTTTAAGGATAAATCTCTAATATCCTAAGATCATGGTTTAAATATTTTAAAAGGAACACCAAAGTAGTCAAAACATCAACACAAATATAAAAATACAAAAATATGGTGTCACATTTGTCACACCAATATGCATGATACCAATAGTTGTTGGTTTAATGCCTTGAGACAAGGATCATCTAGTGAAGAGGACACATTAAGAAGAGATAAGTCACATAAATCCAAGAGACGTGCATGATGATGTAAGTAACATAAACATGTAGAAAAAAATAGGATGTTTATTTTGAAGATAAAGTACCTAAAAAATAAGAATGCAGTGATGCATATAAGGATGTTGTTCTTATCTCCCAAACCCTGTCACACATGAGCAAAGTTTGGTTGATTGACTCCAATGCTAGCAATCATATGATAGTATGTAATGAACTATTTGATTTACTATCCACTCAACCCACTAAAGATCAAGTTCAAATTAGATATGACAAAGAGTATGTTGGAGAAGGAATTGGCACTATCACCATTCCTCTTAGGATGAAAACTTGTACTCTCTTTAAGGTACTATATGTGCCTATCTTGAAAATAAATCTCTTGTCTATGAGTCTCTTGAATCATATTTAAGTTAGAGTTCATGATAAGGAGTGGTAAAAAATCTTATCTACTCTCATAGGATGGTCAAATCATTTTTGGATCATTTTTGAAGGATTGATTATTTTCCCTATATATAGTTTTAGCTAATGTTGTTGCTCTCTTTGCCTCTATAGTAGAATCTAAAATATTTTGGCATTATTTATATGGTCACCTTTCTTCTAGTTTTTTTTAACATTTTATCTCTGAGGCCATGGTTCATAGACTTCCTCAGCTATCTCATTCCTCGCATGTATGCCCTAGGTGCCTTTCTAGAAAAAACATAGGGTTCCATTAGAGCCAAGTTCCTCAAAAGTCGAATATTATCTCAATATGGTACATACTTATCTATGTGGACCCCTGTCTACATATTTATAAATATTCAATTATTTTTGTTTATTTTTTGATGCTTTAACTTACAACACATGGGTGTTCTTTTGTAAGAATAAAAGTGAAGCCTTAACTAATTTTAGGTCTTCAACCATTTTGTTGTCACCCATTCAGGAAGGCCTCTTTGACTCCTCTGCTCAGATCAAGGGGGAATTCACATAGAAATAAATCTTGGCATTATTTAAGTAGCACAACATCAAACATCACCTAACTACTCAATCATGGATATGGCTTGTTGTATACCTTTCCAGTACAAAATTGGATGCACCTTTTTAGGTTGAAGTAGTTAAGATAGTTGTATATATTATTAATAGGGAAATTACAAATAGCTTACATGACAATACACTAGAAGAGGTAAGAAGTGGTCATAAAATTCAATCTCTCATCTTAAAGTATTTGGTTGTACATCTTATATGCATGTAACTACTAAAAAGAGGAAGAAAATTAAACCAAAAACACTCCAATGCCTTCTATTGGGGTATAATACTACCTCAAAAGCATATCATCTCATGGATATTGAGATAAATAAGATATATGAAAGTTAAGATGTTGTTTATGATGAGTCATAATTTACTTCATTAGCATAGGAGTAAGAACACACCACCTCACATAAATTGTTGCCACAGTTTGATGATGAGAATGAAGAACCCTCTCACAAAGAAGGTGAGATACAAGGAGAGATTTTTGTTGATCTTGGAAATATGGAAGACAATTATTCATTAAATTTGAATCAACATCAACATCCAAAATGGGTAAATATTACCATCAAGGACTCACAATTCAAATCTGATCCATATACATCATCAAGAGTTTAGACCATAAGATAGGTGAGATAGGAAGTTAATCTTGCATTGATGAGTTCAGTAGCTAATAGTATCAAACCATAGATAGTTCAAGAGGATTTATGTCAACCATAGTGAAAGAAGACCATGGATGCTTAATATGATGCCCTCATAAAAAATGGGATGTGGGAACTTGTTGATCTACCTATACCAAAGAAATACACTGGCTATAAGTGGATTTTGAGGACAAAGTATAATTAAGATGGTTCTATTGAAAAATATAAAGCATGAATTATTACAAAGAGATATGCTTAGTAAGAATGAATTGACTACAAGAAATATACATAGACATGAAAAGTTCATTCTTGAATGGTGATCTGAAAGAGGAAGTATACATGACCCAAAAAAAAGGATTAATTAATAAACAACATCCTCAAAAGTTATGTCATCTAATTAATTCAATTTATGGACTTAATTAATCATTAAAGGCATGGTACATTAATATTGATGATCATCTATTGTAGTATAGATTCACTCATAGCCCCTCAAATACTAATTTATATATCAAGAAGGTAGAGACATAAATTGTCATTATGGTTTTGTATGTGGATGATCTATATTAACAAGTAATTACTTGAATAAGTCCTTTGACATGATAGATTTGGGACTACTTCATTATTGTCTAGGCTTGAAGATATGGAAAAAGTAGAATCATATTTTTGTCTCACAGATGAAATATACCAATATGCTCCTCAAGAAATATGGGATGACATATTTTAAACCAATGTCAAATATGATGGATAAAGGTTTACAACTGTTTAATTTTTAGGAGTAACCTCAAGTAGATGAAACTCACTACAAACAGCTTATTGGGAGTCTCATTTACTTGACTTATACTAGACTAGACATATGTTTTATTGTTAGCTATCTTTTGAGATTCATGTAAGAGCCAAAGAAATGTCATTGGGTTGTATTGAAGAATTTTTTGAGATATGTCTATGATATAGTTGATTATGGTCTGGAATATAATAAGAAATCAAATTTCTTCTTATGGGGATACACAGACTCAGATTATGCTAGATCTATTGATGATAGGGAATCAAACTAGGGTATATTTTTCATCTTATATTTGGACTAATTTCATGGATAAGTAAGAAGAGATTTTTAGTTTCTCTCTCATCCACAAAGGCAAAAGACCATGTCACATGAGGAGATATGTGTGAGGTAATTTGGTTATGTTGCATTCTGTCTAACATATACATTCCTAAAGATTAGCCACTAGTTCTCGTCTGTAATGATTAGGGTATGTTAAATCTTGTCAAGAATTTGGTATTTCATGAAAGGTCCAAAAAAATTGAGGTTCAGTGTCACTATATTTGAGAAGAAGTCTTGAACCACCACATTCAGCTCCACTAATGCCAATAGATTCACAGGTAGTAGATATACTCACCAAGTCATTTGGCAAGGTGAAATTTGATCTATTTTGGGGGCACATTTATAAAAACAATGTAATAAATAGTAGAATGTTAGCATAGATAGTTATCATGCTAATTATTTATTACATTCTTTGTTAGTAGTTCATTTTGGTTGGTTAGTACCATTGATTATCGACTAACTAAATAATTTATCATTCTATATATTCAGCCTTCTAAAATTCAATAAATCATTCAATATTTCCAATTTTGTTCAATTTATGGAAAGAGAATGAAACATAAAATTATTTTAGTAATGTACACTACATACTCATAATAACATGATCTCCAAAATCATAACTATAAATGGTCCTTAAACTAAATATTTTGAGGTAATTAAAAAGGAGGTAGTCCTTGTTTTGTGAAACAAATTTAAAGTAAACTCCCCAAATATAGCTTTGGAGTAATACAAATTTATGAATCTAATTCCAAGAATTATCAATGATAATTAGAATTTTGATTAAAAGAGGACTTCCATAGAGGAATAAATCCATATTACACTTTTGAACAGAATCAATGATGATGTCTGGGGACATGATGGATTCCCTCTAGAGCTTTTAAAAAAAATAGTAAATTAAAAAAAAATCTCAAAGATATCAATGAAGCCAAATTTTTGATAAAATGATAAAGGATTTTAATTACATCTTTCTAGTTTTCATACCTAAGAAAGGTAACATTGACTCTATGGACATCTTGAGACCTATATCCTTGAGCAACACCTTATAAAATATTATCTCAAAAACCTTTTATAATGATGTCATAATCATTCTTGATCTTATTATTTTAGAATAACAAGGGTTTTTTTTTTCAAAATAGACTAATTTTAGATGGAATTTATATTGTCATGAGCTAGTTCAATTAACTAAATTGCACAAAGAAGTGAAAATGATCATCGAAATTGATATCATCAAAGCATATGATAGGGTTAATTAGATCTTTTAGGGCCTTCTAATAGGAGGATGAGTAGGATTTATAGACACTCAGTATTTAGAGACGGTGAAAAAACTCCAATAGGATCTTTGGGTCACACTCACACACACACACAAACACACACACCACACACACACACACACACACACACACACACACACAGAGAAGAGAGAGAGAGAGAGAGAGAGAGAGAGAGAGAGAGAGAGAGAGAGAGAGAGAGAGAGAGAGAGAGAGAGAGAGAGAGAGAGAGAGAGAGAGAGAGAGAGAGAGAGAGAGAGAGAGAGAGAGAGAGAGAGAGAGATGTGTGTGTGTGTGTGTGTGTGTGTGTGTGTGTGTGTGTGTGTGTGTGTGTGTGTGTGTGTGTGTGTGTGTGTGTATATATATATATGTATGTATATGTATGTATGTATATGTATATGTATATTTATATATGTATATATACACACACACACACACACACACCCCCACAAAAGTGTGATCTTGGAATCTTATTCGATGATGAATATATGATGTATGTATGTATGTATGTATGTATGTATGTACGTGCGTACGTATGTATGTACGTATGTACATATGTATGTATGTACATATGTATGTATGTATATATGTATATGGTTATTTGGATTCATTGTGGTGCCTTGACATTTTTTACTATTCTTTTAACTTCCATGTTATGTTTTAGTTTGTGCACTTTAGTGACTAGTTATGTGATGATATAACATTTATCTCTCTTATTTTATGATAATTCGATATATATGTGCTAATATATTTTAGATGTGGAAATAAAATATATGTATATATAAATGAAATGGATATATAAAAATAGGCTAATGACTATTTTGTAGGTGAGTATTCAATTATTTTGTTCAAAAAATATATGACCTTCATCTTACCATATAAAAAAGAAAGGTAAAGGGGATATATGCGAGCCAGTGAAAGTGTAAAACGATATTTAGAAAATTCACATGGAATAATAAGTTCAAATATTTATTACAAGTAAAAGGGAATTTTTATTTCTTTTCAAACCTATACAACACTACTTTTAATGGCTTCATCTAGAGGTGGCCAACCATGAATGAACATGTTAGTGGGTTAAAGTTATCCTTTGGGAGATATCTAGACAAGCATTTGGTTTTTTTGACACTTTTTAAATTAAATTTTATTTCTTTGATTTTTAATTTTTTAAAACCCACTACGCTTATTTTAATGTTATTAATAAGATAAATGGGCTCATCATGAAAGGCTATATGTAGGAAAATATGGGCATTTACACAGAATACTAACCTGACACAACTAGTGACATGTGAGGGATCAACATTGAAGATCAACAAAGGGGTGAGAGATGTTAAATTTATTTTTATTTATGTAACATTTATATTATTTATTAATTTATTAATATTTGTTTATTTATTTATTTATAAATTACATGGAAAGGCTCCCAACCACTCGTTGGAACCCAAATGAAACTACGGTCTTCTTAAAGTCAACCAATGTTAAAACCACTTTGCATATACACCCCTAAATTCACTTTTAATGGAAAATGACCTTGAAGATGTTTCAATAAAAAATAAAGTTATTTTAATATATTAATTTATTTTTTATTAATTGTTTTAAGTCAAATTTAGGTTTAGCTCTGACTTAGCTATGAAAACTAAAAGTGTTACCATATATCACACACTCAGGTCTAAAAATGAAAATCTTTAAGTAATTCCATTGATACATGTACAAGTCTTTTTTTTTTTGAAAATAGCACCCCTATAGAGAGGATTTTCAAGTCTATGATGATGACACTTTGGGTGCTAACATGAGAGAAAATTGTAGTAGACAAGTTTGAGGCTAGAGGTTATATATTGATACCAAGGGGGAAATCTAGGATGCTTCACAAAAATGGAAACCAAAGTTTTGGTCACATTATATGAGTCTCTCAACTTATCACACAACCTATACTTACCATCAAAGGTGTGCTTTTATTCTAACATGACACTAAACTAGTTGAATAAAATATTACAAGGTGGAAACTATCTTGGACCACATGATGGATGCTTTATACATAATGGATACACTATGAGACCATGATTACAAACTACCTAGATCATGGATACACAATAAAAACAACAAAATTCCCTTATAGGAAGAAGCATATGTTTAGCATGCCAACATGCACAATGAAAAATCCCTCTAGAAATTAGAAATTTGTTAGTGCGTGAGATACAAGATTATGTTGGTAATTTTAATTTCCACCAAATAGGATACATAATACCTACATTGTCTTTAAT
>JARHVA010005076.1:490000-630000 GCA_037957365.1 Torreya grandis
GAGATGATACTTGAGATTATTGTAGATACTAGAATCCAATGAACTATGCTTCATGGAGCTATGTATCTTATATATGTATATTATATTTATTATTGAAACATTATCATGATGAGCTATAATTACTTATTCATTGTACATTGATAGCAATGGTTGTAGTCGTGTATCAGCCTGAATATATTTATATTATGATGTGTTTCTTATGAAGATAGGGATAAATGATATATGATGTATTTAGTTTCATTTATATTTATCACACTTAGAGTATTCTATATGATCTCTAATTATATTCTCGTGGTGTAATTTGTTTAAAGTATATGTGTTTAAATTTAAAAAAATCATGTATTTCAAGGTAGATCTCAGTGGGGATGTTAGAGTTAGATTAATGTATTTTGGCCTAACCTTTCTGATGTCCATGATTAGATAACAAGACATTGGCAAGATTTCCCTTATTCTAGAGGGATTTTTGTTGTGATTTTTGGTTTCATTGAAGATTAAAATGTTATTTTTATTGATTATTATTGGGCTTGAGAGGAGCATCAAATGTTTTTATCCAATCACTAGTATCTTTATTTTAATCCTCATATATAATTTTTTTAACACAATTATATTTTTTATCCTAATACCAAACCTGTCCCTTAAGTTTTAGGATACTAATGTTTTTAAAGCCACAGGAAATAATGTTCTATAATTTTGAAAATTAGACTCTTTAACTAGATAAATAGGTCATTAAACCTATGCCCAAATCCTAATTAATGTATATGTCTCTAAATATCCACATGCATATGTAGATTTAAAATCCAAAGACAAAATAGGGATCTAACCTCTAGAATATGAATGGTTGTTTTTATATGCCCTAGATGTTTTCACACAAGTCATTTGGTTAATAATTGCCCAAGTAATAAACATAAACAAAATAAATACTTAGTGGAAGGATGTTGCATTATAACATATAATATTCTAACATATGAATGAGTGTGAGGATGGAAGTAAAGTTCTAGATTCATTTCTTGAAATGTAAATGCATGTTTTGGATCTAGCTCAAAAAAATATAGATTATGTGAAGTCTTCAACTAAGGATGATAGAGCCTTATCAAAGGCTGAATTTATATTAGAACATATTAATGATATAATTTTCAACCAACCAATCTAGATGGTGAAGGATTGTCAACCTAGGTTTCAATCTTCAACCATAAACCAAGTGATGTTTTCAAACTATTCATTCCAATTTTCCCTAATTTAGGGGGATGAGATGAATGGTTGGTTGTGAAAAAAAAAAGGAGAGAAAAAGCTAAGAGTAAGTTAGAACCACTGAATATGACTCTTAAATTTGAAAAAAAAAATATTATGAAAGGGTCATACCTTGTTTTAGTTTCTTTTGTGTTTTATTGTAAGGATGTAGCATTTTTACAATATTTTTGTACCATGTTTCATTTTATATTGGTAGAGGAGATTCATTGTGTTTTATTTGTTTTATCTTTCTCTCCATTATATAAGGGTAAGGTCACTTTCAAAATATCATTATTTACCAATAATAATAAAAGATTATTATATATATATATATATATATATATATATATATATATATATATATATATATATATATATATATTATATAAAATATATTATTATATTATAATAATATTACTATAATTTATTTTATATATCCACATTAAAAACATGGTAGGGGAATCCTCATCAACAGATTTTTGCAAATCACTGAAATATTGTAATATTTTATTTTTTGATATGAATATCTTTCATAAATATTTAAATTTCTTTTTTTTTTAATTGTAAATTTTAGATTGCAAAAATCTAAAAATATTTGTGTGCACCAAATATATAAGATATATAAAATGTATAATTTATGTTTGAAGGTGTATGTGATAATTTTATTTATTTTGTACACTATTAAATTCATGATAATCCTATTTTGCATCAACCAAAGTCCTATAATGTTATAAAAAGAAAGAACAAAAATATAAATCAATCTATGTTGTTGGGAAGTAAGAAACATTTTAAATTCAAGAAACTAGGTAATTACATAGATTTGTAGTAGTAAATTTAATGGTCATCCACCCACCAATAGGAACTCTAATAGTGTTCAACATCAGAGGATCCACCATGTTGATGTTTGTAGAGGATCTATTTTGGATTTATACTTAGCAAACCCTTACCCTACAATATAAAAATATTGGCCATGAAGATGTATCGGATGGTTCTTTTTTCTTCTTATTGCTTGGTTTCATAACTTCATATACGTTTATGACCATTCCCTAGATTTGAAATATTTTAGTTTCCTCTAGATTGACCTCATTATCTTTAAACTAATTTATAAAATGGGCAATCTAGTTAATGTAAACTTCTAATTCCATCTAGAATTTCTCTTGAGGCATGTACCTAAAATTGTCATCAAATATTCTAACATTTTGTTCCATCCAAGCTATCTATGTAAGAAGACATGGTCTCGTTTGCCATAAATCCTTTAAAATATATTAATAAATAATTTTTAAACTTTTAATAGTTTATATATTTTTTATTATTTTCTATTTGAATTTCAAAAAATTTATTATAACTATATTATTATATTTTATTTAATATTATATATATATATATATATATATAATTAAAATATACCTATACATGATAATATATTTGATTATAAATGAAATATAAATATACATTTTAAAGGCTAGGAACTAACTGTGGTAGACAAAATGGTTGATATTTACTTAGTTAGAGATTTGAAATCAAACCATACCCATGCTCCCATCCTCACACACACACACACACACACACACACACACACACACACACACACACACACACACACACACACACACACACACACACACACACACACACACACACACACACACACACACACACACACACACACACACACACACACACACACACACACACACACACACACACACACACACACACACACACACACACCATTTTATTCTATGAGTACATCTCAATTTAAAACTTAAAAAAAAAAACTTGCTTCTTTTAAAGTACATCTCAATTTCAATTTTATTGTGGATTTAGAAAATTAAAGTTGTAACTTAGAGTAAATTTGAGGGCTTATTCCCCAATGAAATGAATTTAAACCTATTTAATTTTGTGTCATTTGAAAAATTAAACCTAGCTTTTAATTTTGATTTATTTTTAAAAAATTGTAGATAGGTAAATCGATTCATCTAGCATTGGGGTAGATCAAGAGGAAATTACAGTAACTTGTTTGATTTTCCTAAGTTGACTTATTATTTTTTTATGTCTAAGGGTTTGGTAGATTTAATTTATCACCTTTTAATAATTCTCAAATTACCCTATAATATGACCCCTTGAAGGTCCTTGAAGACTCCTAAAACCAAGCAAAGTCTATCATGAGAGGAAGCACACCTATGTCATACCTTTAGGCTGAGTAGGTAGAATTCAGACATTTGTATTTGTTTTTTACTTGAACCTAAGAGTGAGAATAAACCATGTTCACATCATTTATTTATCTTATATCACTTAGAGAGATGTTTTATGCTTTATTAGTCATTTCAAACTTCTAAGAAACTAATCACTTCTTAGGATTGATTTGTGTTTGGACTGTATTTGCATGTGTGTAGGAAACTTGCCTTTGACCCCTATTTGAGACTCTATGTCCTTAACTAACCTATTTAATCCTTCCAATGACTTGATATCCTAAGTCATTATGACCTTCAAATCATACCTACACTATCATCTCAATCTTAGAGAGGATTTGATCATTTTGGAGACTTATATACACGTGTGGGTTCCTTTGAGACTAGTCTACCAATGTAGCATTTTAGGAGTCCCACTCATAGTATTAAAATTGATCAGTCTATTTCCATGCCTTATCAAACCTTTGAAACATATGTGTTTCTATCAAACACCATGACATAGGGAAAAAGCTTCAATGAATGGTTGTACATGTTTTTTTGGATGATTGACTATAAATGTGGCCTTTTAGATTTACAAAACCAACTCTTAGACCTCATAAAGGATATAATATATTATTTTGATATTATTTGAGACTCATTTAGATTTCTTGAAGTCCAAAACTCATGAACAACCCTGTTCAAGATGAAAGTAATTCCCAACACTATTGTAGGTGCCTATTAGGCAATTTGATTGTGTGTAAGGACTGACTATGTTCAAGGAGCCTTGTTTCAATCATGAAACTCTCATACTCTCTATTACATGGAGATATATGAGTATATTATTAAATGTCTTTAAACGTCTATGTTCTCACCTTCACTACCATCCAAGATAAATACTTTTCAAAAGTTGGTTGTAAGTCTTAATTTGATAGTTGATTATGTATTAGGACTTTATTTTGAATACATCATGATTACTTAGAGTTTATCCTTAAATGGATAGTCCATTTAGAGTCATTTAGTACTTTATTACTAGATCTATATATTGATCAGAGTTCTTTCAAACTTATTTCTTTCACTGCCTTCACACACATGACCCTATAGATGACTATTTTAGGATAGTTTACTATGTGAGGATTGAACTAAGCATTTTAAACTAAGTCATTGATTATCTAATAGTGGTAGTCCTTATAAAGAGGCATTCCAATTTTAGATAGAATCTTCAAATAATTTTATCACCTTTTTATCCACTATCTGAATATATAGTTTTATAGGTCTCTCTAAGTTCAGTCTTGCTAGCCATCAATCTCTTTTGGCTTCAAATGTTTGGATATCCCAATGATCCATGTTCCTTTCATATTAATCCATCACCATGATATCATGATAGGTATGTACTACATGAAACACTAACAATAATTGAATTTCATTAGATTTGCAGATCTACAGGTATGCAAACTTGTAGGTTTGCAATCTTATATTAGGAAGATGGAAGTGCATATATGGAATTTGAGAATAAAAAAATACTAAATTATTTATATTAACATATAAAAAATTAAAACCACAACTATAAACATATTTTAAACACATCCAAACTACTCAACTCAACTGAATTACTACACAAGCATAACATATTCCACCAAAGGTAAATGGAAATGTGACCATTTGGGACTTGTATAGGATATACAATTGATAAGAGCCATGAAGGGAATTATAAATATGGTATGAAACCATGAATAAATATTCATATACACTTTACCACCTAATGAACTTCTAGAACATAGAAAACTAATAATCACTTGTAGATAATGAATAAAAGAGAAATTGCTTACCAAAAGGACATCTATACGTGCCACAATCATTTATTAATGTTTTAAATGAATATAAGGACACATTATAACTCAATCCACTTTTTTTAAACATCCATTATTTCATAATTTGTTATGGAGTTATTATAAACTCAGCTTGTGGCGATTTGCTCCTTCAAAAAGTAGTCTAGGATCTTAGAAATTGTTCATAAATATAAGAAAACCAAACCAATTAAAAATGCAAATAATTTTTAATCCCATATTGGTCCTAATTTTTTTTCAAAATTACACCCCAAACTCTAATCGTACTGCATGTACCATTTGATTAATTGTGGCCTTCACTAGCTTGTGAAGGGGACAATGAAAGAGAGATATAGTTTTATGAAAAATTGGAATTAAAAAATTATTCCCAAGATTTTTCCTAACCTATATAATATCAAAATACACTCTTAAAATCTTTTCACTTGCAAGTCACTACCAAAAGTATGTATAACTTCTTCTAACTCCTTAATATGGCATTGAAAACCAAGAATCTGACATTTTATGATCCCTTTGATAGGTGCAATAGTTAATTAAATGATTAAAACCTTTTTTAACATTTATTTTATGTTTTTTTAATTTATTTAACTTTTAAAAAGATCAAAGTTATTCAAAAATCACATTTATATGCATTTTCAACACCTTTAAGCTAGAAAATGAAATCGATACATTCTAAAACTTCATGAAACATGGTGAATATATTTTTTAGACATTAAATGACATTAAATAACCCATAATCACCTATGACATAACTTGACCATGTTTTATCTCTCAATAACACCCCTAGACCACTACATGACCTCAATATGAAATTACCTTTACATCTAAAAACTAACCTTAAATAACTCTAAAAATGTTAAACTAAGTATTATATTTAAAAATTAAGCATGAAATTAACACATGACAAGTTTAAATTTGGAGGGGATGGCCAAATTTGAGTTGGGGTCAAATTTGGCCAACAAGACTCTTATAAATGAAGAAGCCACAATTGAGATGATGGTGGAAAAATAAGATTTGTAAGTCATGAGAAAAGAGAAGTAAATAATTAAGAATGGAATCTGGAAGTATCAAACATTGGGTTTGATAATGAATGAATAAAATATAATAGGACTAATTGAGGAGGTGGTCTAAAGGAGGTGGGTATAAGCCTAGAATAATATGAAGAAAGAATAAGAGAATCCTTTGGTGAATGGACTATGGTGGGTCCAACCCCAAAAATGAGAAATTTTTTGAATCCAACAAGAGTAAACTTGAGATTGAAGGAAAAACATGATAATTATCTTAAATATCTAGTGTGTATGAATGGAACACCATGGACGTCAAGATCATCATTCAAAATGGACGTTTTACCACTTTATACATCCATCTAAGTAGCAACTCAAATTTTAAATAACTTAGGTGATTAATGCAAGAACATTTAAGGTTTACATGCAATCTTGTGTTAATAAAATATAATAGTTGTGTGTACTAATATCGTATTTGGTCTGTTTTTATTTTGGTATGGTAAATACAATCCATGGGAAGTAACCATACTCCTAAACTTATATATAATTTATAAATTCATAAAAGGATCAACTTTTAAAGGTTACATGGATTTAAGGGTTAAAATGGATAGGTTATTTGGGAAAAGGAATGTTGTGTCGGAAGGGGGGAATAATATATGCACTTTAAAAAAAACCAATCACATTTCAAGTTTTTATGCAAAAGATATAGACTCTAGAATTTGGCTCTCTAAACATAGAGACAAAACCAATGGTATGTATTGAGTGGTGATTAAAAAACCACCAAGATAGTTTTTCAACCACTTGTATACAAATAATTATGGTTTTACTTTCATGAATATTAAAAACAAATGTAATAGCACAAAATAGTGAATTGTCAAATATTCAGCCTTTATAAGTTGTTAAGGAACCTAAAAAGACATTCCACAAGGTAGAGAATGTCAGAAAAGATATGAAGCTACAAGTAAAATGGACAAGAAGAGTCATAGAGATAATAGATCTCTAATAATTTGTAAAGAAAGATAAATTTTGGAGGAGTAGATCTATCCAAGAACAAAATGAAAAGGTGTTCCAAATCTCAAATGGAATATGAAAGTGTTTACATATTCTTCATGTAATGTACTAAGCCTTAAAAGGCACACATGAAAGTGTGAGTGAGAATGTGCATTTAGTTATTTGTAAAAGTTTGTTTAATTCAATTATGATAGTGTGTTGAAATGTGTCAAGCCCAATTGTGTGATTGTTAGAGTGTCCATGGGAGAGCATTTATCCTAGTATCATGATAAACAATGTTAAAATGAAAATATTTGATCAGTGGAAAGTAAATTCAATCATTCAATATACAGTCCATTTTATTTAATGCAAGCACTTAAGAGGGAAACCGATGAAGTTATACCTTTATACCTATCATGATTGGGTTTACACTCTACCATGGGAACACACATGAGCATTGTAATCAACTAGAAGTGGTAATTAGATTCTAAGAGAGTTACTTGAGTTAACCTATCCCTAGGCTAGCCATAAACCTATCCTTGAGAATTAGACTTAATTTTCCAATCATTTAATATACCATAGTCACCTACAATTAGTCATAACATAGTCTTGGAACTGACACCTCAAATCCCAATCCAAATTGCTTAGTAGTCTACAAAGAGTACATTAACACCACATTTAAGACACTAAAACTACATGTTGTTAGTGTCCACAACTAGGCACTCCTATCCTTAGCCCTATCTCTTCCCAACAAATATATTTTCAAATGTATGTTCCTCTTAAGGTTGCCTTAAGCTCATTTTCTTATCTGCACAAGTAATATAACCCTATAAATATAATTCTAGTCAACCTCTATTCATGAGATGGAAAATAGATACAAAATATATTCAAACCAAAGAAATTTTTTTGTAAAATCAAGTCATTTGATACCTATTCTACCCTAATTTCTACATACGACCATATACAATATCCCTAAAACCCATTTTGAAAGAATTTAAAATATGAAGCACATTAAAGGCATCAAAGGGCACTCTCATTCTAGAATTCTCTAGGTAGGAGAACTACACCAGGATTGATCCCTCTTCGGAGCATTAGTATGTAGGAAAATATCTACACATTAAGAATTGAGGATGTCCTATCCATCCTAATAACACACATGATATTAATTCTGATGTCATACATTCAAGGAGTTTAGGGTTTACACATCAAATCTAATTTTCTAGGTACAACACATAGATCTAGTTTTCTATAACGTAAGAACAAAACATATAGACACAATCATAGGTGCCCCTATAAAATAAGAATAGTCCTATAAAGGGGACATTAATGTCACATTGAGGACACTAAACACAGATGGTGTTATCATCCAAACTAGATGTTATTGTCTAGTGAGTAGTTTAATAATATAATCATATTAACAACAAAACCTATTACCTAGATCAAAACCTTAAGAACCTAGATCCTCTACAATAGTCAAGTTTTAGATAAGTATTTATTTATGCCTATTTATTGCTATTTTTATAATGTCAAACAATTTCAAGGTCACAACAAATTAGTATTTAATTATTTCATATTTATTTAATTTATTTTTGCATCTCAGCCATTTAATTTGAACATAATATTTTCATTATAAAACCCTAAAAATGTAAATCATTTTATGAACCCATATTAATTCACATATTGCATCAAACCATATCTTGCATTTATCCGAATTCTGTACAATAAATTTAGGGATCAATACTTCTAATTTTCTAATTTGACAACTTGGCTAATCAAAATCAATTTTACATTAAGGTTTTAATTTATTTTACATCTAATTTAAAATTGTTGCAAAGAAATCATAGATTCTAAAACCCTAACCCTAGATGCTCTCAGGAGTTTGTATCCATTTTTATCCTATTTTCATTAGTTCTTACTAATTATCTAGAATTCCTTTATTCTATTATAGTAGCTTTATTTCAATCTATTTGATATATCCCATCTAAAAGATCTATATCTCTTATCTCAAAAGATGTTCTAGACTACATGTTAATTCTATAGAGGATATTTAAATTCTAGATATCAAAACATATAAAAAGGACAAGGAAACTATTGCAACTCTAGATATGAATCCTTCACACCCTGATTATGTGGAATTTAATGTCAATGTATCGAAGGATGAGCAATATAACCAAGAACAAGATCAAGTCCAAATTGAGGATCAAGACACACTACCTCCACTTAATGATAATAATATAATTATAAACAAGGATGAGGTATTAAATGGATTCAAAAATATAATTCAGGAACAACCCCATGATCATGCATAGATTTTACAAGGCATATTATAAATTGAGATTAATAACAAGGTCAATCTTTAACCCTTCTAGTTAATGATGTTGTTAAACCTTTAGTGGGGCCCACTCAACCAACTCAGATTACACAAACCAAGCTTGTTATTCAACATTTAGAAAAAACCACACCATTATTGGCTAGTTATTCTCCTCCAAATGTACACTTATTTATGTAGTAGGTTATTTCACTATAATCTAAGGTGTTGCAATTTGAGGAAGAATAGCTAAAACATCACACACCTTGGATTCCAACACTCTGTTGGATACACCTTTGGCACATCACATATCCACAAATCCTTTGTCATCTAGTTTCATGGCACCCAAGGACACATTATATGATAGAAAGGGTGACCCATAGAATCACCTCAGAGCTTGTCATGCAACATTCTTAGACTATGTGTCTAATGATTGGGTTATTACAAAGATAATTACATGCATTATCAAGGATTAACCCATATAATGGTTCTATTATTTTCCAAATAAATCTATTACAACATTTAATCACTTATCAGATATGTTATTATCACACTTATATATCAATATCACTAATAAGATATGATATGCACAAGTGTCACAACTAAAAGAAAAGTCAAATGATCCGAAAAATGATTATCACTTATGATACAATAGTAATACTATAAAATTTGAACAAGCCCATGGTAAACAAAGAGATTTAATATATATTTAAATAGAGTCTATTACTATCACTTAACAAAGCTATCTTATTCAATAAGTTTCCCACATTTTATCGATATGTGTCAAACAGTTAAGGAAAGAAAGGTTAAGTTCTTAGAAATGAGCAAACTCAAGTACACAAATGAAACATATTAAAATATTAAGAGTATAAATAAACCTCCATACAAGGTAAGAACCACAAAAATACAAATGTCATCACAAGGGCATAGCCAATGTAGCTTTAGATCCTTCTCTAAGATTAGTTTATCAGCGCCTTCGTACAGACCAACATGAGTTATACAAAAACTATTGTAATGCAATGTCATATTTCTCCATACAATTAAATAGTTTAATATGACATAACCTCTTCTAAATATTTAAAATTATAACTCATTCTATGAATATCATAGGCCACGAGGCCACATGACATAGAAATACATTAGCTTGAACCACAAGATACATGATCTCATTGAGGCCAACAATATTGATGTGGTCACACCCAAAGAGGCACCAAAATAAAAAATTAGAGGAAAAATCACTTAAGATATTTTTATATCCTCTCCTAAAGCATATAAATAATGATATAACAAACACATTAAGTGTTCGTTATACATACCAGGCTCATCCACTATTAGCTTAATATCCCATAGTTATATAGGAGACACATCCACTGCATAACATTATTGTCATGTATCACACTATAGTTCCATCTAGACCACTTATCACATTTTCAAAGTAGGATATTGTTGATGATGTCACATATTTACATGTCCTCTTAATACAAGCATATATAGACCACCATCTTATTCATGGTGTTATAGTTGATAATGGATAAAGCATAAGCATGTACACCATGACAAATTTACAACACTTAAGATACATAGAGAAACATATATTACCTAAAAATACAATCATTAGTACTTTTAGTGGCCATGTTAAAAGATCTTTTATGGAGATTATGCTTATATTACAAGTTCGACCAGCACACATAGTCACTCGATTCCTAGTAATACCTAGTGTGGGTGTATTTGATATATTATTAAGTAGGTCATAGTTATAGAAGCTCTGGGATATCCCATTTAAAGTAAACTAACACCTCAAGTATATACATGATAAGTAGGTGGTTAAGTTTTAGGGTGTCCTATATTAGTATCCTCTTACCATCACACAAACAGTTTGAGCACAAATTCTAATCACACTACCAACACCAACACTAGTTACATTTCTAGTTCCACTACCAACTTTGGAATGATTACCCATTATAGTAGAGAGTAAGACTCTTATGCATATATCAAAGTGTTTAATATAGTCGTCAAAGTAGTAAAAATCTACTTCTATTATATCTACACGTAAACATACTCTACCTCAGAGACCATTACTAGAGCAACCATTGTGTTATAGATACGTCATAGATTCTATAGGACCTTCCTCTACTTAGTTTACATTGAGATTAGTTATATTGGGTTTTAGTGGTTCTTAGCATAGGGCACCTCCATCACCTATAACTCTTACTTCTACCAGATGAGTGCCTAAGACCCCTACAATTCACAAGGCATCATAGTCAATGCCACAAAACATAGCATCACTACGTTGGAAGCTTTAAATTAAGATTATACAATACAAAAAATCATGGGCTTACATTTTCCCTTTCACATTGCATGCACCATAACAATTCCTCTCTTCAACATAGGTCATGGTGATGGCAAGTCTCCTATGAGACTCATTGGTTATTATGGTTCCTACCCTTGTACATACTTCTTTCTCTCTCTCATTCCTTGTATAGCTTATACTTAGAAAAAAAAATGATAACATGTCACAATTAAAAAAACATTCAAATATTTCAAACATAATTTTTTTTATAGATTATATGCATTATTATGCTTATATTTATGCTACTTGCTAGATATTGAATAATGTTAGCAATCCTAGAATAGTCAGTTTTATAGTACACATGTGCTTCACTTATTCTTGTCGAATGCTTGTAGATTCTAGATAGGACTCTAGTACACTACATTGATCTAGACCAACTATCATATACCCATTGGAGGCATTTACACCAATCTATGATTATACATTGGATATATCCACCCGCTTGGGGCCATATCCTACACAATTAATATAACCAAGTTTTATCTTACATACTATACATTCCAATATACACATTAATCTATTTTGATATTGATCATTGCTTCTCTTTGGTCATATTTTTTATGTAATATCACTAGTTACAATTAGTAATATGCATCCTATCATTTACATATACTTGAAATACATAGTTATACATGCTTTCATTTCTAGTTCCTAGATTAGACTTGATTGTGTTACATATGCTTCTTCCATTTTTAGAGCATTTGAATATGCCATTGTTCTTTGGCTTGTATGCCACTTCTCTATTTGTATGCCTCAAAAATGTGCCCATGTCCCTTGTGTGTGTTCTTTCCTACTTCTATATATGGATATTTGAATATGTCCTCCTATGTGGATCTATGTTATATTTCTTGTTACTTGCGTACGTGGACATTTTAACATGTCCTTATATGTTCTCATTCCCATATTTACTGACATGTGCCCATGTCCCTTATATTATGGCCCTTTGCCTACCTTTTGTGTGCCTTATGTGTTTGTATGTTTGCTTCCTTATATTGTTCTACACCATGACACTTATATTTGCTTTACACACACACACACACAAACACACACACACACACACACACACACACACACACACACACACACACACACACACACACACACACACACACACACACACACACACACACACACACACACACACACACACACACACAAACCAGTTTTTGATGCCATGAGAGATATCATAAATCTAGCTATCCTACTTGGGAGGCTTTATGGACATCATGTCACAACCCCTAAGTAGTTACTCAATTTTTGATGTTATACACGTTCATTACATCTATCTTGACACCCTTTTACAATGCTCGATTACAACATACATCTTACATTTCTAAATTAAGATTAGATACATTTACATTATGATGTTATGTTTGTACATCATATTAGAATATCATGCACATCCTTTGACTAACACATTTTGTAGATCTACTTCTTTGGAGGAAATTTTTACACAAGTTTCATAATTAAACTCAAAAGAGGGGGAGTTTATAGGGGTTCATCATAGAGATTAGGCTATCTCTTTACTTTTCATAGATACATTTTAGAACACAGGCTTATTTTTAGACATCAAACTCAAGGTAGATATAAAATAGAACAAAGATTTAGAATTCAATCTATATCACTCAAAAATGAGACCAAACACTCATTAATTTCTCGATTAGGACACTAGAACCATAGGGCACTACCATCCATGACAAGGCATTACTATCAAGTATCCCTAGCTTCATGATATTTGATATGACTCAAACCACTATATGAGGTACATTACATATTTGCTCAAATATAGTCACATGTTTTGTAGTTTTTTTTTTAATATTTAGCTTAGATACAGTCATTTTAGCTCAGATTCATACTAGTTGCTTATATTTGGGGGCACCATGCATAGAATGATTAGTCTCATGTTCAGTTAAGTTACATCGATTTAAATATTACAAACTTGATTCAGATTTAGTAAACATTGGTTTCCATATACTCATCTTTAGACAACTTGATCAGATGGAATGGCAAATTCCATGTCACTATCTATACTATATATACTTGCTATCACATTACAGGTTGTGATTAGATTCATGATTTAATCCATCTATAATGGTTGGCATTCTTGAGTGGCCCAAAACTACCTAATATACTTGAGTGGCCATAGACCCAAACACACATTTAGATTTACTTAGATACTTTCAACACTTGGCATAGTAGAGTTATGGATACATCTAATTCATATAGGGAAAGTGATGGAATCATGGTGTATTTAAGTTCTTGAGCCACCTAGATGAGAGTTTTAAACACACTTACATTCATTCCCAAGCTATTCTTATATATCATGATCCATCGAGGAGGGGTGGGTAATGATGGATTCAAAACTGGATTGAGTTCTTGAGCCACCCATATGAGGATTGAGCAAGCCATAAGCCTAGTTCAATTTATTCAATGATATCATCAATTTACATACCCACACATATAGTTTACCACTAGGTCAATGCATTAATTCATGTACCCAATGAGGTGTATTCAATCATTTCCTCTCTATTTACTCATCTTTACTGAGTTATTTCATTTCAGCATAGTCTTTTCTTTTTAATAATCTCTTAAGTAATGACATATTTTGGCATGTTTTATTGTATTACATTACTTTAGATCATGTTCTACATGTGTAAACCCAAATTTGCATATTCAGACTCATATAGATGGTCTTCAAATCCAAGGTAAGTCTAGGTATGCTTCTTTTTAATTTATACTAGACATTTTGCTTTTTTAAATTACTAACATAAAAGAGGGAAAAATGTAATCACCTAAAAGTGGTAATTGGATGTTAATAGTGTCACTTAAGTTAACCTATCCTAATCCTATCCATAGACCTATCATTATCCTTACCCCTATCTCTTCCTAATGGATTTTTTTTAAGGTGTTCACCTCCTAAGGTTGGCCTAAGCTCATCTTCTTCTCTTCACAAGCAACATAACCCTCTGAATACAAGTCTAATCCACCTCTATTCACTATATGGAAAATAGATCCAAAAGCTATTCAAATAAAATACAAAGCTGTGCAAAATCAAGGTATTTGATCCATATTCTACCCTTACTTTCTACATAATACCTTCTATAGCATCCCTAAGCCTAGTTTTCAAGATTTTAAATTATCAGGTGCATTCAAGGAATCATATGACTCTCTCAATCTATAATTCACTTTCACATACATGAAGCACTAGGTGGGAGAATAATAATGAGCTTGATCCCTCTTCAGAGTATTGGTATATAGGAAAATCTCTACATAATAGGGTGTTGAGTATGTCCAATCCATCTTAATAGCACACATGAAATTATATTAGAGTTTTCACATCAAATAAGATCTTCTAGGTAAAACATAGAGCTCCAGGGTTCAATCACCTAGGAACAGAACATACAAACACATGCACAAGGCCCCCTAGAATATAGGAATAGTCACACAAAGGGGACATTAGTGACACATTGAGGACACTACATATATGTGGATCTACTTTCCAGACTAAGTGCTACTATTTAGTGAGTAGATGATTAAAAAAGTACTATTAAAAACATAGACTACTACCCAGATCTCAAAATTAAGAACCCATATCATCTGCGACAATCATTTTTTAGATAAGTCTTTATTTATGCCTATTTATTACTATTTATAGAAACTCATATAATGTAAAGGTCATAGAAAATATGTACTTAATTTTTTAATTTTTATTTAATTAATTTAGGAATCTCAACCCTTTAATGTAAACATAGGATTTTCAATGTAAAACCATAAAAGGTTAAATCAAGCACATTATTCAAAAAATGAGACATTTAATATATATATTCTCTATTTATTTAAAAATCATACTATTACACGGATTGATGCAAACTAAAATTATCACTCTCACATGCCTTTTCATGCCTTATTCAATGCATAAACATGAATAAAACATCATATATAGTCCCTCCTAAATTCTTTTTACATTTTTAATCCCTACTCTCTATTTTTTTTAAGTGTCAAAAATTATAACCCTCTCTTGGATCCAAAATCTATCAACCTATATTTTTCTTGAGTTATGATCACATTACTTTGTGCCTTTTCTTTGCTCCCATGCCTAGTTTTTCTCTTATTTGACATGGTCTATGCTTATCTAATGTAGTTCTATTTTAATAATGCTTTATTTATTATTTCTATTCCTTATATGATACACCCTTAACCTATAGTGCATCTAGGGATATGTGTGGTTGATTTGTGGCTTACATACCTTCATATTATCTTATTAAATTTCTACATGTTCTTAGTATGGTCAGCATATGGAATAACCATTTATAAGTTGACTATATATCGGAAGTAGTGGTTAGTCTTTTATCATGATATTATGAATTTCATTCTTATTGTACTATTTTAGTGTTTACCCCATTGAAGTGGCTCAATCATAATATTCAAGTACTCTGCACTTTCACCAATTATTGTTGTGGATCTATTTATTCTATTCTTAATTATATGCTATATAATTATATTATTTCAAAACATATAGGTAATTTCATTACAAGTGGTATTATATATTTGATTTTGGCAAGTTTGTATGGTGTACAAAATTTTTAAGATCTAGCATCTTTACCATTAAAAGGATGAAAAACATAACTTGGGATACAAGATGAATTGAATCATTTATGACTATAGTTTGGAATTTTTTTAACTTAAGGAAATTAGTAGTCATTAGATTCATCTCTGTAAGATCATCAAAATGGTATGTTTTGATGATACACATTTTCAAGCTAATAATTTTAACCTTTGTGTACATTACTAGTCATTGGATTCATCTTGGCAAGGAGATTATAACAATATCATTTTTTGATACATTTTTTTCATGATACAACCCTCCTAAGATTTTTCCATGGCAATTCTTAATACTCATGGTCATTTTCAAGGGAAATGCATGCCTAAAACTCCTCAAAAAGACAAATTGGAGTCAAAAACTTTAAATCTAAGTATTTTTGAGACATTTCAACAACTTAAGTCACAGGTTACAAGGCATGGAGTGGAAATATGATCATGATACAGTTAAATGGATCTCACAAAGACAATATGGGACTTGAATAGTTTTTGGAATAAATTGGAACAAATCAATGCTAAATTGGCCAAATTTTCATCTTAGAAATTGTAAAATAACCATCCACCCCTCTAGTTTGTTTTTATCCTCCAAAAAATCTGAATGCCACCCATAAAATGAATCCATTGTTACCAAAAGTGAACCTGTAAAAGTTTGATGGTAGTGATCCACTCACATGGACTACACAAATTTAAAATTTATTTGAATTATATCATATTACCTATTTTTAAAAGGTTGTCATAGCCTCTTTATATCTAGAACCTGAGTAATTTATTTAGTATCACTAGTTGTGTGCTCAATATAAAATGAAGGTTATCTTGGCTTCCCAATCTATATTTTATGAAGAGATGCAGTTACACTATCACAACAATGTCTTAGAAAACTAGTTTAGCCAACTAGCCAAGTTATACCAAATGAAGAATATAAAGGATTACATTTATTAATTTCAAAATAATTTCTTACATGTGGCATACATCATTGATAAAAATATGACTAACCTATCTTTGGGTGAACTCAAGGATATCATCCAATTACAGGTTCACATCTTTCATCCCTGTAGTGTATCTAAAGCCATACCAATGGTATATCTTGCTAAGGAAAAAGAGTTTATATAATGAAGACCTTTCACTGATATTCATGAATTCCCATCCAAGGTCTATCATTTCCATAGCCTACCCAATTGACACCTTAGTAAATTAAATAAAATCATGCAAAAGGTTCATGTTTTTGATGTGATAACAAAAGAAGCAAAAGACGTCAATGTAATGAAAACAATTATTTTACAATAAAGGTGCCAATGAGGAGGAAGAAGATAATAAGGATTCAAGGGAAGGTTTGGAAGACTCTGATATTGAATCTAAAGATTCTCAACCTACTATTTCTTGTCATGTAAATTCATAAACTAATACCCCTCAAACACTTAAGGTGTTGTGTTTCATGAAGAAACAAAATGTGATTGTGTTAATTTACTCTATGGGTAAACATAAATTCATCAACAATAAGTTGCTACTTTATTGAACTGTTTCATTTACCCATCTTTAAATTTTTAGGTCATGAAATTTATATGGAGGTACCATCAAATGTTTTGGAAAATGCCAAAGCATTAACTTTGCTATAAGAGATTACTTTTTAGATTCCCTTATGTTGGTTATTCCCATGGGAGGATATGACATTATTTTGGAAGTGAATTGGCTCACCACTTTGGGAACTATTAAGAAGAAATTTAATGAACTATTTATGAGGTTCCAATTAGAAGGTAGGATTTTTAAACTACATGGATTACTAGCTAAATAACTAAAAATAAATAGTTCCCATTAGATGACAAAGATTAACAAAAAAAAGTGTTGAGGGATTTGTGGCACACTTATATTTCATAGATGTTCAACCAATTGAGTCTACACATATTTATTTATAATTTTTTTTATATGAACATTTTATTTTATTTTGTGACATGCCAAAAGGACTTCTTCTAGTTCATTCACACGATCATGTCATTGGGATTTTTTGAAGAAGTACACCACCCAACATTAGACCCTACAAGTATCCCTATGTCCAGAAGAATGAAATTAAAAATATGGAACATGAGATATTGGAGGTAGAAATCATCTGACATAGATAAATTAAATATTCCTCTCCTATGGTTATGGTTCAGAAGAAGGATGACACTTGAAGGATGTGCCTAGACTATACAGCACTCAACAACACAATATTAAAGATAAGTTTCAAATTCTTGTAATTGATGATTTTCCAAATGAATTATATTATCATGTTTTCTTTACCAATTTAGTGCTTCATTTTTCCTATCATAAAATTCAAATCTATAATGACGGCATACCTAAAATATCATTTAGAACTAATGAATTCCATTATGAATATTTGGTCATGTCTTTTGGCCTAACAAATGCACCATCTACAATTTAGAGTATGATGAATATTATTTTTAGGCTAATTTTGAGAAAGTTTTTGTTAGTGTTTTTTTAATGATATCTTCATCTATAATAAAAATTAATATGACCATTTGAAGCATGTTGAATATGTACTTTTACTTTTGGAACAACATCAGCTTTATGCCAAACCTTCAAAATATGATTTTTATGTCCAAGAGGTGGAGTACGTAAGTCATACTATTTCATGTGAAGGATTGAAATTTGGTCCTAAAAAAATCCAATTGATGAAAGAGTCACAAGTTCCTAAGGCCCTCAATAAAATTAGAATATTTCTATGGTTAACTAGTTACTATTGTAGGTTTATCAAAAATTATGGTAGCATTGCATTTCAATGCATCTCTTTATTAAATAAATACTCCTTCCAGTGGACTAATTCAACTACATGGGCATTTAAACACTTGAAAATGGCTATGTGCACAACTCAAATTTCACTACTTTAGATTTTCAGAAACATTTTTTATGAAGTGAGACATCAAGATATGGCATAGGAGTTATAATAGTGCAAGAAGGCTAACCACTAGAATTTGAAAGTAACCAAGTAAAGGGGAAAAGGATAAAACCAATCTATGAGAAAGAGTTAATGGCTATTCTATATATAGTGAAGAAATGGAGATGTTATCTGATGTGTCATCACTTTCAGGTAAAGAGTGATCATGATAGCATCAAATATTTTATAGAACGATGAAGGTCATAAAAAAAAAACAAAATTTAGTTACTAAAATATTAGGCTAAGAATTTTGAATAGTCTATAAGAAATGAAAAGAGATTGTGGTGTCAGACGCATTATCCTAGAGGGATGAACTAATTGAGGCATTATTATGTGTAATGAATATTTGATAAGCTATATTATCTAGAGAAAGTAAGATCGAAATGGGATAATGAAAGTGTTCTGCATGATATGATTAAAAATATATAGAAAGGTTCTAGGGGATATAAAAATTTACATGGAAACGGAATACCGTATGGTATAAAGATAGATTATACCTTTGTAAGCATTCTCTCCTCAAAAATAAAATCCTTTGGTAACCTCACACATCTCCATAGGGAAGCCACTCAGGATTTTTTAAAATATGTCATAGAATGAATCATCATATTTTTTTGGGAAGGACTCAAAGGGGATGTCTAAAAATATGTGGTTGAATGCACGATATCTCAACAGAAATAAGGTGAAACCATTAAGACCTCGAGTCTTCTACAGATTTTATATATCCCAAAATATCATTGGGAGGAGGGTTCCATGGATTTCATTATTGGGTTATGACGGTCTGAGGGTAAAATTGGTATCATGGTTGTAGTGAATAGATTCACTAAATATGCTCATTTTAGATCCTTATCACATCCATTTTTTTCTAGTATAATATATTCTAATTTTATCAATACATTTTAGAAATTGCATGGTACTCTAAATATCATTGTAAGTGATTGAGATCCCATATTTACTAATATTTTTTTGACTAAATTATTGGCATGTTTGGGAACCAAGTTGGCTCATATCTTAACCTATCATCCTCAGTTTGATGGATAAACAAAGGTAGTCAACAAATTTTTGGAAAGATATCTTTGTTATTTTGTTTATGATAAATATGATAGATGGTTTCATTAGCTATTAGTTACCAAATGGTGGTATAACACTTATTTTCATAGTTATTCTAAAATGTCTACTTTTATACAATTGTATGGGTATCAACCACCATCCATCATTTCCTCCTTGATGGTACATCTTGAGGTTTGAGTTGATAGTTAACATATTCACCATAAATAGGAGGTATTATTGAGTTTGTGAGAGAATTTTTCAATGGAATAAAATAAAATGAAATAGCAAGAAGATCAACACCATAGTGAGAGGAATTTTGAGATATGTGATTGGGTATTTATGTATTTTTAGTCATATAAGTAGATGTATCTAAAGTAACAAAAAGGATATCAATATGTCACCTAATTATTAAGCCTCTTATCAGATCTTACATAAAATTAGTAGTGTGGCTTATAAACTAGAATTGTCCCCATCCACTACCATACATTTGGTTTTATGTGTATCTTTTATAGAGAAGGCAATTGGACACAGAGTTTTCACTCGATGAAGTTAACAAAATTAAATGCATAAGTATAAGTCATTATAGAGACTTAAGAGGTTATTCACATGTGCGATAAATAATTAAATATTCAAGAGATTAAGGAATATTTGATCAAATGGAGGAACATTTATTCTTAATATGCAACATGTGAGGATGAACCATTCCTATATAAATATCTTGGTTTAATTTAACATTGAGAACAATGTTTTTCTAAATAGGAAGGGCATGATACACCCTTAACCTATAGTGGATCTATGGATCTATGTGATGGAATTATGGCTTAAATAAATTCATATTATCTTATTGCATTTATCAATGTTATTACTATTGTCGGATAATGGTATAAACATAGCTAGGTACAATATATATAGGAGGTAGAGGTTAGTATTTTATCATGATGTTATGATTTTTTTTCTTATTACATTATTTTGGAGATTTCCCCCTAAAAGTGTCTCAGTCATAATATTCAAGTATTTTTCTCTTTCACCAATATTATTGTGGATTTATTTATTCTATTCATAATTATGTGATATATAATTCTATTATCGCATATGATATAATTAATTTTATTACAATCAATAGGTATGCAATAAAATGAAGTTGAAGATACTGTAAAAATGAGATAGTTACAGATTTTTACGTCTTCAATTTCCATTTTTCATCACTCATTTTACCCCTTAAGTGATTGCTAATGTGACCAAAATACCAAAAATTCAAAACAATAATTGTAGCAAAAAATTCTCACACAATAATTTTTTATTATTGGTAACAAAATATATTTTAAAAACTAAGGACTTGACCCTATAAGATAAAAATGATAGAAATGACTAAAGTCCAAACTAAATAATTACATCAATGAAAACTTTCAAACACAACCACCAAACAACTTAAAAACAATATAAATAGAGCCTCACAAGTCAAGATTTTCAACAAGTACCATTACTCTACAACAAATCCAAAGCTAAACCAGCGACTATAAAATCTCTCATAAGGTTTTATTTTTGAGATATGAGATACATGTTTATAGGTTTCATATCCTTTTTTTATTTTTTTGGTGCTCACAACATTCTAATCTCCCCCTCTTCAAGATTTAGAAATATAGGGATAGAGATTTTAAGATTCACCCTTGAATTTTGAGTCAACAATAGAGTTATCAATATCTCTACATGAATAGGGATCTTAATTAAATAATCTTCTCTGGCATAAATTTTTATCATAGATCTTCAAGCCACAACTTCCCTTGGCTGCATTTACTCTAGTATTTTTCATGCCATAGTTAAATTGTAATTATTCCCCAATTTATTTCTGCCTTACACATTTCCAATAAATTTTGGTTACTCTTTATTAGTTTATTTTTCCTCTGTCCCTTCCTTAGAATTTGTCTTTCCTGAATCAGGCACTATACTCTCATCCTCACTCTCACTAGTGGCTTACAACATAGTATGTTCTAGACTATCATCCTTCCACCATGAATTTAATTTTTTGAATTTGATACTTGGTAAATCATTAACCAAATAATCTATCTGAAAACATTTACAACATATAAAAACTAAGGATTCATAATCAAAAGGATGTACCCAAGTTATCTCCAAACATTCTCCTACAAAAGTTGTTAAAAGATTATTTTAGAAGTTGATATGGGTTGGAATAATGGATGTTATGGATTGGAATAAAAATTTCTACATGTTATTTTTACTATACATAAATTTCACATATGGACTTGAAATGAACTACCATTTTTTAAAAAGTGCATAAAATTTTGAGTAGAATATAAATATGTAATAAATATTATGTTTCAAGATGTGGCTAATGTCTTTTTATTAATTTTTCAAACCTAGTATGTTTAAATCTATAAATGCATATAGTTGTTGAAGGTGACAGTCATGCTTCACCTAATAAAACTCAACCGCTTATAATGTCCTTGATAATAATGAATTATCTTGAAACTAATTATTTCAAATAAATACATCTTGATGATATAAAAAAACTAAACATTAAACAAATGAATGAAATCAACTAAACACACAAGCACTCTATTTTTTGTTAATGTAAGATTATATAACTCTTGGATACTCTTCCATTCAACACCTGAGGTTTCAAAATGTGACATGTTCTCCCATGGATAGAATAAGTGTAAAAACCATTCTTTAGGCCATGATGATTAATTATAATGATGTTTCATTACAGCACACTAAATACTTTAGCTATATTTCAAGATTCTTCTTCTAATTCCAACTCCCTCTTACTAATTTTAATTTTCTCATCTTCTTGTTGTCTCTCCTTAATCATCTTTTTGTTGGGTTAGATCCACCATATTATATCCTCCTCCACCAAAGGCTTATCCTTTTTCCTCTCGATCCCATAGTATACCAAAACCCACCTTAATATAAACACCTCCACCAAGATTCTCCTTATAGCATCCTACATTATATTATGGGCTTAAACCCACTATTGACCGAACACCACCTCCTAGAGAATTATTGGCACTGTTTTCTCATTATCCAACCTGCGATTGAATTTTTATTTAAAATCACTCTTCACTAATTGTCAAGGAATGATTTTTTATTTTAATAGATTTTTTACTAACCTTTATGATCTCCATGATTGGATATGAGACATTGGCAACCTCTAGTGAAAGATAAGAATGAAATCAACCCTTATGCAAGAGTCATTTTTATTGTGATTTTTTATTCAACTGATGATAAAGATGAAATTTTTAATTAGTATTTTTTGGCTTGGGAGGAGAATCACACATTTTTGGCAAAGTCTTGGAATCTTAGTTTTAATCCTCATATAGAAAATTTTTACACAACCATTTTGGATCTGACTACCAAACCTATCCCATTTATTTTGAGATACTAATGTTTTTAAACCCATAGGAAATTTTGTTGAGTAATTTTGCCAAGTGGACTCTTTAATTGAATAAAGAGGTCATTCAACCTATGCCCAAATCCTAGTTAATGTATATGTCTCTAAGGATCAACCTACATATTTTTATTTGAAAGCTAATCAAAAAACACGGGTTTAGCTCTAGACTATGAAGGGTTGCTTTTTATATGTTATAAATGTTTTCACATTGGTCATTTGGTACATAATTGCCCAAGTAGGAAACATGAAAAAAAGAAATACTTGGTAGAAGAATACTGACTTAGAACATATAATAGTCCAAGTTGCTAATGAGTGTGAAGATGAAAGTGAAGTTCTGGTGTTAGTTCTTGAAATGCAAATGGATTTTTTGGATCTAATTCATAAAAATATAGATTATGTGGAGTCATAAACTAAGGATGACATAGCCTTATCAAATGTTGAATCTATTTTTAAAAATATTAATGTTATAATTATTTCTAATGAGGGTTTGATGTATCGTACTACAATAAAGAACATTCAGCAAACAAATATAGAGGGTGAAGGTTTGTCAACCAATGTTTCATTGTTGAACCATAAATAAGGTGATGTTCTTAAACTCTCCATTCCCATTTTACATTATTGAAGGGGAGGATGAATAGATAGTTGTGAACAACAACATGAGATGAAGAGATAAGGAGATATAACCATTAAATAAGAATCTTAGATTTTAAAAATAAAATATAATGGGAGTACCATACCTTGTTTTACTTTATTTTGTGTTCTATTGTACGGCTGTAGTATTTTCATGGTATTTTTATACCATATTTTGTTTTCTACTGGTAGAGGAGATTCATTGTGCTTTATATATTTTATCCTTGTCTTCATTTTATAAGGGTGGAGTCCCTTTCAAAACCTCATTATTTTCCAATATTAATAATAAATTATTATAAATATACATCATCATCATCATCATCATCATCATCATCATCATCATCATTATTATTATTATTATTATTATTATTATTATTATTATTATTATTATTATTATTATTATTATTATTATTATTATTATTATTATTATATAGAAAATATATTAGAATAATATTCTTATAATTTAGTTTATATATCCACATTCAAAATGTGATAGGGGGATCCTTATCAACATATTATTGTGAATCACTCTAATATGTGAATATATTATTATTATTATTATTATTATTATTATTATTATTATTATTATTATTATTATTATTATTATTATTATTATTATTATTATTATTATTATTATAATATTCTTATAATTTAGTTTATATATCCACATTCAAAACGTGATAGGGGGATCCTTATCAACATATTATTTCGAATCACTGTAATATGTGAATATTTTATTTTTTATATAAATATCTTGCATAAATATATCAATCTCTTATTTCAAAAAATATTGTAAATTTTGAAATGCATAAATCTAAAAATATTTGAATGCACCAAATATGTAAGATATTTAATAAATATTATTTGTTTTTGAATAAGTATGTGACAATATTATTTATGTTGCATAATCCTAAATTCATTGGAATCCTATTCTTCACCATTCAATGCTATTCTTCATTCTTTCTTAATTTCCATTAATGCTTCATAATCAACTTTTCAATTATAACTTACTTGATAGGGATGACTGAGTTAGTATTTTTTGTAAAAGTGTTTTATCCAAAGACAAGACATTTACAACAATATCATAGCAATGTTGTAGATGACAACTTTCCACTTAGGGGAAATTTTTAAATATTCAAGGTAGGAGATAAGAAGCACAAATCCAAAGAGCAAAGCAAACCACGTTAGGAATTATTCACTCAAACAAAACAAAACCATGTAAAGTATTATCAACTTTGAATTGATGATTACAATAAACATGCATAAATTCTATTACAATTAAAGTATAACCATTACCTGAATAAGTATTTCTATTAAATATTATACATATGTTTTACTCTTATTTTTCATTAATTAAAATAGGGTTATTTTTATCAACTATGTTACTTTCATAAGACAGGTATGGGTTTTTTTAAGGTTTAAAAATATAGTGGCTTCATCTTTTTTTAGTTCCTCACCTTTTTTTCCCACTTCTATTTATTTATTTTATTTTTATATATTTATTTATTTGATTTTTTTACATTTTTTAGATTTGACATTCTTTTATGTTTTTTTATCTTTTTTAATATTTTTCATTGGTAATTATTTTTTACTAGAGTTAGGAGACAGAAATTATTTTTTATCACTAAAGAAACAATCAGTCTGGGATATAATCAAGGGACCCAGATCTCCAAGAGAATTTCATTAATGATCACATTACCTCTAAAAAACCCCATATCCCACAAACCACAAGCTACGTTAGCTTTTGAGCATTACTAATAACTAAAACTGGCTCTACTACCACAAAACCCACACGCATGATCCATGAGAACCATCACCGACCACTAGCACCAATAAACCACAAGCTGCACTAGTGATCAAGCATTACCAATAACTGAAATTGCCTCCTCTACCATGAGATCCATCTGCATGCTCTATGGGAACCATCACCGACCACTAGTGCTAACCACCATGATCAACATATGATCTACTACAAGTGTACCTAATACTCACATCAACAATCAACCTCACATGCATCAATGAGAATCAAACTTTTGTAGGCTTGTATACATCCAAATTACCTAACCAACTCACCCCCACCTTATTGTTCATATTTGACATTTTTATTTACCATATTATATAGATATTTCAGGATTTTAGAATGATTCTTGGTATCATATTATCAATGAATTTTTTTAAATGGTATTTTTTGAAATGATATTTAAATAGAAGTTAATTTTATGATTACAATGAAAAATGAACATGAACTCTATTATAATCCACCATCCTAAATACCAATAAAGATATATATAAATTGTGTGTGTAGGAGTGAATATATTTGAATATGAACTAAATATAAATATATAATTTGACATTTATGACCTAATAATAGAAAAAAATGGTTGATATTCATCGAGTCACATCTTCAAAATCAAACCCAAAATATTTATTCTTAACTCTTTCCTTCAAATTACTTCTTAATTTTATGGTTGATCAAAAATTATATACCAACATATCATAGTACATTTGAGGGCTTATTCCCAATGAAATGAATTTTAACCCATGGAACCTATTGAATATTGTAACATTTAACACATCAAACTTCCTATTTGAAATGTGTCGAACTTCCTCTTTCAAATTTGATTTATTAGGAAAAAAATACAAATAGATAAATGGATTCATCTAGCATTAAGGTAGATCAAGAGGAGGTAATGACAACTTGTCTGACTTTTTAGACGCATTCTCCATAATAAATACCACATTAAAATGAAGTTCTGAATGATTTTCAAAATGGTAATGATTTTCAGTAAAACTCTTGTAATTTTACAAGATGTAAGAAAAAAAATATAAATCAATCTTTATTTTGTTAAAGACATGATAGTTTTGTGTTTACCACTTCTCCAACATTTGGTGCTTCCATAATTTTAATGGAGAATTGTTTTTTCACTGGCCCACGAAGCTTCGTGTTGGATTTTATAATACTTGCATCCTAAAATGTATTATTATTACTATTGTCAACTTTTTGTTTACCTTTGTTTTGTCTAATCCTTATCTGATCATTCCTTGTTCTCAATCTCCTTACCTCTTGGACAGTGAGAAAGAACCACCTTCTTGTGTGGGCTTGCTTGGTTTATTTGTCATGTTGTCTTAGTTGGATCCTACACGGATATTGGCCTCCTAGTCACTAGGCATTCTTTTGCTAGTTTCTTTCACATTATTACCAATGACATCCTTATTGGCTGACCATATAGAGATGTCTTTTATACCCCTTATTTGCTGGTTGTTGGATTGATGAATTATCTCTAATGGCTAAGTGTGGTGGGAACAAACATTCTCTGTCTAATTTTAAATTGTCTCAGTTGTGGATTCCTCCATGGCTGCTTTAATTTTCTTCATCACATTGATGGTAAGACTTGTAAAAGAGCCACCATGACCCAATAGAATTACAAATTTGTATCACCTAGATTCTATGACGAATTGCACGTGGTTATCCCAAAAATAGATAATAAAAGATAAGAACTAGCAGAAAAGATGAAGAGCACCTAAGGTGTAGTGGTACATAGAAAGAGGTAATCAATATGCTTTAGAAAAGGTTCCAAAAGTGTCTTGGAAAGGAAACTTCCATTCCTCCTTCCATGCCATAATAGAAGGATATTAAATTAGAGGGCTCCCACCTAGTTAATAGAAAAATATGTTGTCAAATCTCATCTAGTTGGGCCAAATTAATATCTATCAATACATCTCAATTTCAAAGTTAAAACAATTGAAAACTTGCATCTTTCAAAGTACATCTCAATTTCAATTTTATTGTTGATCAGGAAAAATAAAGCCGCAACTCTTAGTACATTTGTGGGCTTATTCCCCAATGAAATGAATTTAAGCATATGGAATGTCGTGTCATTTGACACAATAAACTTCGCTTTGAAATTTGATTTATTTGACAAAAATTGTAGATAGACAAATGGATTCATCTAGCATTGGGGTAGATCAAGAGGAGGCGGCGGCAACTTGTCTGATTTTCCGGAACCGTTCTCCGTAATAAATACCATATCAAAACCAAGTTCTGAATGATTTTCAAAATGGCAATGCATCAACCACACTCCTGTAATTTTTCAGCAAGAAAGGGGAAAAAAATAATAATCAATCTCTGTTGTGAGGAAGTAAATGACATTTTAGATTCAAGAAAATACGAACACATAAAAACTAAGTATTTACCTGGATTTTCAGCTCTAAATCTAATGGCCGCCCACCCACCGGTAGGAACTCCGACAGTGTTCAACATCTGAGGATCCACCAAGTTGAAGTTTGCAGGATCCGTTTGGGAGTTATAGTTACCGAACCCTTGCCCCACAACATAAAAGTCCTGGCCGTGAAGATGTATAGGATGGTTCTGTAATGTAATAATGCCGGTGTTCTGAAACACTATTTGTACAGTGCTATTGAATTTCAAAACTTTTACTTTCGTCCCCAACTCTGGTTCCCAAAGATTCCTTGGCACATTTCCAGTGTAATCAAATGCCAATGGCGGATTGTTTGGAAAATCTCTGGTGAAAACTCCATCTGTACGATTATAATAATAAGCCTGCAAAATAGCGATAGGCGGGGATACGAAAGATATATTACTAAAGCTTCCAACCGCTCTTGAGCCGCCGATTCCTGCGCAGGAATTGTTTGGGCAACTTACTAGACTGAAGCCCTCTGTTATGAACATTTCTTCGTCAACATTCTGTGGGACTGAAGGCCGGAGGCTTTTCAGGTCGGTACTGAATTTGAACGCAGTTGGTGTATCGTTAAACGGAGGAAAATTAGGCAGAAGTGGGACGGACGCCCTGCTGCCTTTGTACTGTAAGATGGCAGTAGTTGTGATATTTATATATCCACGACCTCGAGGCTGGCTGTTGTATACCCGGGCGCCCATGTAATAGCGCCCCGACTTTTGAGAAGCTGTTAAAAGAACATCCATGGTGTTACCAGGCTGGATAAGTAGTACATCGGTTTGATAAGGTTTGGTATACACTGCATCCACCGCCACAACTGTCATATTGTGCTTTGCTACTTTAAAGAAGAATGCGTGATTCAGGGCAGCGTTTACGATCCTCAGCAGGTAAGTTTTCCGCCCCTCAACTGAAATCCTTGTAGTATTTGCTTTCAAAATTTATTAATTAATGGTCTCTTTAAAAGTAAAATTGTTTTCCTGTTTTGGTTTTTATAATAAAAGCTGATTAGAGGACGAACCTTTTTTAGAGCATGGAAAGAAGTCTCTAGGCTGGCAATTAATGGTGTATGCATCCGATTCATTTGGTACTGCTCCTCTTCGTAGGGCATCCGCTATGACATCTTCCACATTCGCATTCCACCATTCACCTGCAAACCATTTACACAACAATTTTAATTTTATTTTTATGAATGAGACCATGCTAGGTAAAAACTCCAAAACATTAAATATCCTAAAAATAAGAAAACATAACCCAAAAAAACACAATTTAAGATGTAAATGTTGCAGATTGTAATAAACACTCGACGGACAATTCTATAAGCAAAAAAAGCAATTGGCTAAAATACCAAACGAACCGTTGGAAAAAGAAATTGAGTTGAAGACAGGTACCTAAAATAACAGGAAACTCAGCAGCTGGTTTGGGAAAAGGATAGGCCTTTCCAATACGGGGTTTGATGACTAATGCTCCATGCACAGTTGCTCTAAGATATGAGATATGTGCATGCCACCAAAGCGTCCCTTCCTGTCCTGTGATGGTAAAATTGTAGGTGAATGTCTTTCCAGTAGTAATGGCACACTGCGTTATGTAGGCTGGTCCGTCAGCCCAGCACGATTTCAACTGTCTTACCCCATGCCTACAAAAACATTAACCTTACAAGCTCAGAGAATTGCCTTCAAAGTCTGACTACTGAACCCATGATTATCACGGATAAAAGAGTTGATGTAGACCCGAAAGACAATCACAAATTTGACACACTGAAATAAACAGCAAGAAACTTATATATAATTTTATTAACCAAAGCAAAAAATATTATGTGATTTGCGCACGAGCCTGACGTACCAGTGTAGAGTAAGATTGTATGGGCTGTTGTTCACCACTTGGACAACAAGATTATCGCCTTCTCTAACGAATAAAGTTGGACCAGGAAACTATCCATTGACGGTAACAATCGTCTGTTGATTACACGATCTAGTCACGGTCTGAGTTCCAACCTGTATAAGGCAGCAAACATATTGAAGCTCGTGGTCTGGAATGACATCCAGATAATCTAATATTGCTTAGGATTACAAAGAAACTTACAGTGAATTTGCGTTGGACAAGTGCTGCATTAGCTGCCCATGGCACTACGAAAATTACACAAAGAAGCGAGATTTGAAGAAATTAATAGAGCAAAAAAACAAGAAATTAAACAAGAAAACAATCAGATTGCTACTACAATTTCTTGAAAATAAGATTTTATTGATCTTCTTTTTTCCTTGCTTACAATGCTGCGCCCAAGGCGTCTTTAAATAGAATTTGAATCCAAAAATAACTGAAACTAAACTGATTGCTTAACTGATCCTTAACTAATCTTCTAATTGCTTAACTAACTGATTGTTAACTACTTGAACTAACTGATCTCTATCTGTCAGTTAACTACTGTGCATGCATGCATAGGAGGGAGGTGGAACAAGCAGTTAAGTTGTGGATGGAGAAATTATCTCCAGTTCATCTTTAGTTTCTAACACGCCCCCTTAATTTCTACCACTAACAACTTCAGCATTTACAATGCCTAAATTTTGTCTTAAATAATCAAAGGTTTCCTTTGCTAATGCCTTTGTAAATATATCTGCCAATTGATCTTTAGATCTGCAGAATTCTAGATGGATTTCTCCATTGTTCACTAACTCTCTGATAAATTGAAATCTTGTATCAATGTGCTTGCCCCTCTTGTGAAAAACATGATTTTTGATAATGCGATTGTGGATTTGTTGTCACAAAAGATTGGTGTTGACTCATGTGCGTGTAATAAATCTTTCAATATTCTCCTCATCTAACTTGCTTGACATGCTGCTGATGTGGCTACTACATACTCTACTTCAGCTGATGAAAGTGTCACTATAGGTTGCTTTTTGGATGCCCATGTGACCACACCTATGCCTAAAAGAAAGGCATGTCCAGAAGTACTCTTCATGTCATCAACACTACCTGCAAAATCACTATCAGTAAAACCAATCAAACTAAAATCGTTAGTTGTGGAATATAAAATTCTATATTATGTAGTTCCTGCCACATATCTCAATATCTTTTTTCCAACTTGCCAATGTGAGTCTTTTGGTGACTCCATGAATCTTGAAATTAAACTAACCCCATACATGATATCTGGTCTTGTAGTTATAAGATACATCAAACTACCAACTAGTCTTTTGAATGTTGTAGAATCAACATTAGAACCTTTATCTTTTTTGCTAAGTTTGGTCCCTGTAGCAACTGTTGTAGGTGTTGGTTTACAATTCAGCATCTTAAATCTCCTTAACACATCCTTTGCATATTTAGTTTGACAAATAAAAATTCTTTTGTCTGATTGTACAACTTTTATGCCCAAAAAGTACTTCATTAATCCCAAATCTGTCATCTCAAATTCTTTCTTCATTGCTGATTTAAAAGTGTCTACAGACAAATTTCCAGTGAAAATCAAATCATCAACATACAAACACACAATCAAAATATGACATTCTTTGTCGATTTTTGTGTACAAAGTAGGCTCACTATTGCTTTTGTTGAATCCATTGTTTGTCATATATGAATCAATCTTGCTATACCATGCTCTTGGTGTTTGCTTGAGACCATAAAGGGCCTTCTTCAATTTGTAGACTTTTTCTTCATGTCCTTGCACTTCATAACCTGTGGGCTATTTCACATACACTTCTTCATCTAAAGAACCATTTAAGAAAGTTGATTTTACATCCATTTGATATACATATTAATTATTTTGAGTAGCTATTGATAAAACCATTCTAATAGTATCAAGTCTAGCAACTAGAGCAAATGTTTCATTATAATCAACTCCATGTTCTTGTGTAAAACCTTTTGCTACTAACCTTGCCTTGTGATTTCCAACATTTCCATCTGCATCAAATTTAGTCTTATAAACCCATTTGACTCCTATACAATCCTTACCTTCAGGTAGATTAGTTAGATCCCATGTTTGATTTCTTTCAATGGCATTCATCTCTTCATCTATTGCTTTTATCCAATGTTCCTCACTAACTGCTTCTTCAAAATACATAGGATCATGAGTGAAAGAGCAAAATTTGAAACCAAATCTAATTTCTCTTCTTCTTGACTATAAATCTCATTCAAATTTCTCATTTTCTTACCTTTAATTCTTGATCTTAAAGTAGCAAGAGTTGGATCTGATTCATCACTTATTTGTGAATTTGGAGTAGGATGGCGTGCATGACTAGATGATTCACCTTGTTCATACCTCCTAGGTGTTCTTATTAGAGTGCTTGTTCCTACTTGTGGAGAGGATTGATCTCTTTACAAATTTTGTTCTTCAAATTCTTCTTTATTCTGTGGAATTGGTGCTCCAATTGTGATGGTGCTACCATCCCATGTTTTTTTTCCTTAAAATTAACATCTCTGCTAATAATCACTTGCTTTGAAATAGGGTTATACAACTTATAAGCTTTTGATTCTTCACTATAGCTAATAAAAATGCATTTCTCACCTCTATCATCAAGTTTTTTTCTCAATTTAGATGGTATAAGAGAATATGCAATACAATCAAAAATTCTAAAATGATGTACACTATGATTCTTACCAGTCCATGCTTCTTGTGGAATTCGATCTCTGACACTCTTTGTTGGGCTTCTATTCAGAATATATACTACACATGCTACTGCTTTTGCCCAATATTCATCTGACAAGTGTTTGGCCTTCAACATGCTTCTAACCATCTCCATGATTGTTCTATTCTTTCTTTCTGCTACACCAATCTGTTGTGGTGTGTACCTTGTAGTCAATTGCCTTTTGATGCCATGATATCTGCAAAAATCTTGAAATTGATTAGACATATATTCACCTCCTCTATCTGATCTAAGTACCTTGATATAATGGCCACTCTAGTTTTCACCCATTGCCTTGAATTCTTTAAACTTTCCAAAGGCTTCAGACTTATTTTTGAGAAAATATATCCACGTCTTTCTCCTAAAGTCATCAATGAAGGTTAAAAAATAAGTACTACCTCCAAATGATGTAGTTTGCATTGGTCCACATAAATCACTATGGATTACCTCCAATATTACCTTTACTCTATATGAGGCTCCTACTAGAAAGCTCTCTCTACATTGTTTTGCCAGAATACAACTATCACATGAACTTCTTGGCTTTTCTATTGGTGGTAAACCCTTCACCATATTTTTCTTCTGTAACAAATTCAAACCTCCAAAATGTAAATGTCCATACCTTATGTGCCATAGCCATGATTGGTCTAGCTGCATGGTTTTGAAGTGGGCTTCCTCTTCTCCTTGGATGCACTGAATTCAAAGAGGGAACATTCGATTCTTGGTCATCTCCACTTTTCCTATCAACCTGTCACTTGGAAACTTGTCCAGTATTGTGCAAACATTATCCATAAAAGATACTTTGTAACCTTTCTATACTAACTGTCTGATACTCATAAGATTATGTTTAAGTCCAGGTACAAAATAAACATTAGGTATAAACCTTCTTTCACCATTTTTTGCCAAAACATTTATTACACATTTACCCATTACATCCACTTTGATATCATTTCCTGATTTCACTTCAGATTTTATAAAATCATCAAGACTAGCAAAAAATTCTTTATTCCCTATCATATGATTACTGCATCCACTATCTAAGAACCAAATATCTCTAACTTTTTCTTGAGTAACATTACAAGTAAGAAATAAGCTAGTTTCACCTAGATTAGAACTAGATTCACCTGTGTAATTAGCATTCTAGTTGTCCACATATCCTTGTTTCCTTCTGCAGTCATTTGCATAATGACCATATTTTTTGTAATAATAACATTGAATATTAGATTTATCAAAGCTATGTGAACTTTGCTGGAAGTGATTGTTGCCACGTCCTCTACTATTGTAGATTTGATTACTATTTTCACCTTGATCTAGATTATTCCTTCCAGTTTTGCCTCTACCTCTTCCTCTGAAGTTTGACCTTTCTCTTCCTCTTCCTTTGCCAAATAATACCTGTGACTTGAAAGCATTCTCAAGAGAAGTATTGTTATTCCTATTCATTCTAGATTAACAAAGAACCCATTAATTCATCTACAGATAATTGTTCCAAATCCTTGGTTTCCTCAATAGCTACAACTATTGCATCAAATTCACTGGGTAAACTTTTGAGTATTTTTTCTATAATCTTTTGATCCGTGATTGTTTCTCCATTAGATCTAATTTGATTCACTATATTCAACACTTGACCCATAGACTAGTGTATAGATTCTGAATCATTCATTTGCAAATTTTCAAAACTTCACCTAAGACATTGCAATTTAGCATTTTTTACCTTTGTATTACCTTTATAGGTAGTCTCCAAGATTTTTCATGCCTCTCTCAATCTCGTTGTGACTGCAACTCTAGAAAAAATTGATTCATCTAGTCCCTATTTGATTATAAATAAAGCTTTTGCATATTTTTTCATGTTCTCCTTAAGCTCACTCATCCTTTTGTGCTCGAGTTAATGCCAGATGGGCTGCCTCATCCTGTGGTTCTACAAAACCACTTTCTACCAAATCCAAAACTTCTTGTGAGAAAAATAATGTTTTCATCTTAATTGCCCAAAAATCATAATTCTTACCATTAAAAATGGGAATTTGAGGCTGAGAGACACTGTTGTTCACTGCCATGTCAATTGCTGAAGTGACTAAATTCTCCTTCTAGTCTAGATAGGCTTTTTGGATGGCTTTCTGATTTATTGTTTCAGAATATAGTTGCTGACGTTAGTTGGTCTGCTGAGGTCGGTTAGGTAAATGGTGCCAACGTCAGTTGGGTTTACTGAGGTCAGTCAGGTAAATAGTACTAATGTTGGTTGAGTTGTTGATGTCGGTCGTGGGCTCTTCCTTCACACATTGGACTACGACTGTTGCGCTTCACTCCTTCGCTCCCTACTAGCTTTTTCTTTTGCCGCACTCCACAATTCTAGCTTTACTCTTTCTAACCTGAGCTCTGATACCAATTTGAAGAAATTAATAGAGCAAAAAAATAAGAACATAAACAAGAAAATAAGAAAACACCTAGATTGCTATTGCAATTTCTTGAAAATAAGATTTTTTATTGATCTTCTTTTTTCCTTGCTTACAATGCTACACCTAAGGCATCTTTAAATAGAATTTGAATCCAAAAATAACTGAAACTAAACTGATTGCTTAACTAACTAATTTTTAACTACTTGAACTAACTAATCTCTAACTGTCAGTTAACTGATGTGCATGCATGCGTAGGAGGGAGGTGGAACAAGTAGTTAAGTTGTGGATGGAGAAATTATCTCTAGTTCATCTTTAGTTTCTAACAATATTAGCTTAAGAACACTTGAATACCCATCCATGATTGATTTTTGTTAAAGCGAGTCCAAAATTTTCAAATTAGAGATATGGAACTACTATGAAAGCCGGCAATTTATTTATAGTCCAAAAAAGGTCATACTTGCTTTTAGGGAGTCAAACATTTTTTTTTTCAATAAAATCGGATTGTGATTTCCTAACATGTGAAGCAAGCAATTGAATGGGTCGCCATTGGCAGCACAATTTTTTATGTTGAAGAATGTGTATTCCACATTGACATTGTATATGGTCAAGAAGCTTATTCCTTTCTGTCACTCTCTTATGCACTACCATTATTCATTATGCACATTGACATTGGTTGCTTCAAAGGTTTCCTTCATACAAAGACTGCCAACAACATGGTTAGACAAATCAAACACGTTTGGACTATGACTAACCCATATACCGCACTGCCTGTGAACTCTTCATTATCCATAATATTATACTCATTCATAGCTCATTCACAGTCTTTATGCATATTAATTAGTCTTTGTTCTTATTTAATACTTTCACCATATTGTTTTACACTTTCATAGGAAATGCATTAAATAAAATAGTGTATCTATTATAGATGATCTTGGTATTTGTAGCATCTTAAAATGTTATTTCAAAATTAATTACAGTATTTTTTTTCAAATAATCTAATTAGTCAATGTTATCTATTTAATTTTATTTCTACAAAGTGAATAGGTCTCATGTTAACAATATGATTATTAAAAGCTTACCTTTTATTATAATGATGATTATTATCAATCCATCCATCATTAATCCTTTTACAATAATATGGGAGTGTTACTAAATAAATTTAGTTTGGCAAATACTAGGTTTACCATCATGGCACTTGTGGGTTAAGGGTCCAAAAGACATCACTTTACTCGAGTTGCTTCGATATTAAAACATAGCTCACCATTGAATTTAGAACCTCTAAAAACATATAAAATAACTATAAATTTGTCTAGGTATCGCTTTGGATAAAAATCATGGTGTAGCTCGAGGTCCTTGGTTTTCAATTAATTAAATCCCACATAATTTGTGAGGTAGCGAGACAATCACAACATGCCACTTGTTAAGATATTGCTTGCTTTCACTTTTTCATGTTACAAAGGAAGTTGACATGAAATTCAAGGATTATGAGGTGACAAGACAATTTTAACACACCATGTGTCACAATATTGATTGGTTGCACTTTGTAATTGCTTTCCAAGGATAAGTATAGGGTTTAAGATGGTGAGGCTATGAGTCAATTATAAATCAACACGTGTTGTTGAGCTATTGGCCATGCACTTCACAGTTTAAAATAGAATTGTGATGAAACCAAGATACACAAGTCTATGAATCGACCAAAATAAGACACATGTCCAACCCTTAAAAGGGACTTAGATAAAAACTTGTCTAAGTTGATGGCCTAAGGCATTTAAACAAATAAGGCTTACCAACCTTTCAGGAAACTGACAATGAGAAAAGGCTAAGTAAAAAACTTAAAACATGTCACCCTTCTTGCCCAAAATGATATATTCCAACCTAGGCATTCTAAAATACATAAGGAATGTCTTTTAATACATTCAAGGTCAGTTTATAGAGGAGTAATAAACATGAATGAGTTTCTAAGAATTAGCCAAGTATTTGCCTCCATGCCTAACATAGTTTGATGGTAATCAAGACTTAGATTTCATTATGGGTTATATTTTAAATGACTAGAAGATACAACATTAAGAACATCTCTAAATCTTAGACTGATTAATCAAGAGATTACCATAACTTAACATAAGTTAACTTTTAGATCACAAGAATTCAAAAATCCAAGTTACATGTTGTCTTAATGTCTTTACAACCAACTATACATATTATAGTATTGGTTGGTTCTTAGATTAACCCCATGATTAAGGCATTATTTTGTATGTTTAACTTATTTGTGTTCTCATTCTAAGAAGGTGGTATTAGAGTTCATGCCCAAAAGTTACCACAAGCATAAGTTTAATCATTTCTCTGATATGAAAAGAGATATATGAAATAATATACCTTGCACTATAATTTATAATTATAATTAGTTTATTTAGTTTGTTTGGAAATTAATTTATGTTACAAAAAAAATTATAAGATGAATTACCACACTCATTATCAAAAGATTATTTATACCTACATCATATTTATACATGTTTTTTTTTAACTTAATCTATTTCCTATTTCAAATTTGAATCTATTCAAATATTATTCAATATGAAAGGGATGTTGATATGCTCATAGGTTCAATTATTTACAAGCCTGAACTTTAATTACTTAAGGACAACTAAGCTATTTAGTTAGCATCTCAATGTGCAAGTTGGTTAATCAGCCAACACACCTTCAAGGTGTATGACCATAGTACTTCCTCATAGTATTCAATTACCCATAGTTTATATTATTAGTTGGTTAGATATAGGACCAAATCATTCCACTAAATAGGTTTATATTGGACTTCTACAATAATTTATTCACATAAATGATAGGTCAAATTTTTTAATGTAGGTTTTTATTCATTTTAATGGTTTTCCCCTACACATATTATTTAGCTTGTTTATGTTTCTTCTTTGGTCATTGTGAAAGATAATCCCGCATTCATGAGGATGTGAGGACATGTTTGTATTTCACCTATATAATGTACCTTCCTAAAGTTGTTATGGTTAATCATGGTAATGATAATATATCTATAATTATTATTTCAAATATTCTTTCGAGATCATGTTTTATTTCACTACTGCACGCAGGCATTTTTCTCATGTATTCAATCATATCTAGATTGATCCTCAATTATGGCCCACTCTGACATGGTATTAGATTTCTTTTTGTAGATTAATACCATTATTCATGTTCTTAAATCATGTGTTTCATCTTACATGTCATATATATTTCCTTCATTGACTTAGCATATGCCATTTATTGACTTAGTAACTTTGACAAACTTAAAAATGGCAAAAACCATTCTATCTTTCATATCTCTCTCTTAGACAAGTAGTAATGGTCAATTGGTTTTGATTTGGTACATCTAGGAACAATTGAATCAACGTAAGGGCACTTGGTGCGTGGTATTAGTATTTTATACTTAAACTTAATGGAAATAGTTAGAGGATAGGTGTACTATTCTTCATGAACTATTGAGAAGAAGGTTTGCTCCTCTTTTCAACATGTACATCCACATAGCCATCAAGTTTTTTATTTGTGTGGATTGGTATTTTGAAAATGAGAGTTACACATGTTTTATAAGGGCATGACACCCTTATCACATGGTTATTTATCTATTTTTTAGATGTGTTGTGAAGAATAAATGCATAAGCATCTCTTTTACTATTGAGGGACTCCAATGTTAGTTTGTAGACATGTTATAATAATAGTAGAGTCTCTCCATTTTGCATTAGTCTTCATAATAAAAGGTAACATGTTGTTTCAAAAATTTTATAGCGTGATGATCAATTATAATTTTAAATTTTTGATCTCAAGACTATTTTATATGGATTGAAAGGACCAAAACATACACATAATCAATTTCCCTTGTGACTATCACCTAGAGTCAAGTGAGATTGAACATTGACCAATCATGATGGTAATATAGGAAAACTTCATGCTGTGACAAGGATTATAAGGAGTAAATAGTATGTTTGAACCTTTTGAATAGTTAAAAATTGGTTTTAGTGCCCAATTCAATAGACACTATCTTATATCCTGCAGTAGCACCTATAAGTAATTTCATCAGGGATTTGAGTGCAATGGATATACATCTGAGGATGTTGCGATGAGGGTGTTTAACTCCTATATATATTTAATAAGGTCTAAGAATGTTGATAAGATCATTGTGATAGTGGTAAAGCCATCATGTGGTAGGCAGACCTAGAAATATGCTCACAAGTCAAAAAAGTTGAAAGAGAGATAGATTACCTTAATATCTCTGAGAAGGGAATCTTGTCTCATAAATAATCATCTCATGGTGGAATATCTTAAGGTTTGGGTAGTCAGAGTGGTTTCACTCATGTATTTTAAGCCTAAAGCAATGTCTTTACATAAGAGAGTGATTGTTTGGTTATGAGAAGGTAATGTAAATAAGTATCCATTTCTAACAAGTTTTTATTATAGACATTCATTGAAATCTATGACTATGACTCTTGAAGCCTAAATGGCCTTACAACACAATATGACACATGAAATCTTAACATGTAGATAAAGTGGCCTCATTTGATTAAAAGATGATACTATAACCTCAAGAGTTGTCAAAAAATTTGAGGTATAATGTTTTGACATAGGTCATCACCTACATGGGCTCTTGTTTCTCCTAAAATGTCACATATAACCTAATTGTAGGCATACCTAGAATTGATTGTTAGAAACAAGGTGTTGAGAACCCCATAAGCATAGGTTTTTACTCAAGTGAACGTGATCCAATGACCTAAGAAGGATAAATAATAAGTAATTAAACATCAATAATAAATGAGAATCTACAAAAAACCGTTGAACTCTCCCTAATGGTCACCTATAGGTGTCATAATCAACATAGTCCATAGACTAACCTAGAGAAATGAAAGAGATGTGAGCTAAAGAGGTTAGCAATAATGTTTAATGAATTGACCATGATAAAATCATTCTCACAATCAGAAACACATCTCCATATGACTCTTAGAGAAGGGAAATAGAGCAAGGACAAGTTTCACACCTCATCCTATAGTCAACTCAAAGTTTGTGCACAGTTTAGTCTTGTAAACCTATCTTGAATATTTTGGGGTATTGAAGACCCTAGAGGGGTGTTATAGACCTAATATTTTTTATATAAGGTCATCAAGACATATTAAATCAATTAAAAATCCTAAATTTTCTAAACAAATATGGGAGATGCCCTATGTTTTATCTCAAACAAAGAGCACTCTAGGAGTGAGATGATTGTAGGTTTGGTATGAAGATGGTAAGTGAGTGTGATAGTAAGTATTGGGAAAATATGAAAAGGTGTTTATATTTGGAATGAAGGTTAAAAAATGTGAATAATAATTCACATATGATGTAAACCACTCAAAGGTGGTCATGGGCAATTAGATGCAGTCGGGCCTATTAGGCCTAGAACTAGGACCATACCCTAATTCCCTCTAGATTGATTAACATGACCATGTAAACTCTTCAAAAAAAATTATGACCTTTAGGGGAAGGTAGATAGTCTCCAATATCCATTGTTTTATATAATAATTATATAGAGGGGTTATTTTTGGCTCAAACTCACTTCAAGGTGTCCAAAATACATTCTAAATCTTGATAATCCAACATTTCTTGCTCACATCTATACGAACACTAAGCATGGCACCATAAGGAGATAGAGTTAGTTTATTAGTGTCCTAAACTTGGTCTAAGTGGAATTTGTTTGGAGTTTTGATGTTAGAATTTAATGAACAATCTTTAACAATCCAAATAACTCAAAACCATCCTAAAACCCTATCTTTGACCTGATCGAGAAAATATCACTTGATATGCATTGAAGAGTAATAGTTTTTCTTGGAATGTGTTTGAAAATTGTATGAGACTATATCAGGCTCATGGATATCCAATTGGTCTATACCTTAATTGTACAGATAAGGTATAAACAAGTTTTACTCTAGGTTTTTGAATGTTCTATGGGTATAGAGGAGATTTGAAGAATAAGAATCATTTGGTGAAGTTTGAATATAATTATTGTAGCTCATTACATCCATATATCTCCATATAAAATCATATAAACATATATGCTACACAGTTCATTTCAGGTAGTCTTGGATAGATAATGAAAAGAGTAAGTGGTTACCAAATGAGAAGATCCTAAGTTTGTTTTTAGACCTTTTTAAGGTCTAAATCATGCATTAGATGGAAAAGAGACTTATAAAAAGTATCAAAAAACATATTCCATATTTTTTTGAGCAATTGAATGCCACTTGGATGATAAATGTGAACAATGAGGCCTAGAAGACCAATGAATGACTGTAGATAGTGAGCACAAGTGTCATGTAGAAGGCTAGGGTTTAGGGAAGAATTTGATCACTATTAAAAAAATTTATAACACATATAATATATTGGAAAGGTGTTAGTTATTCCTATTCTAGTTTTGAGCAATCAAGAGATGCCTCATCATAAACGCAATTTTCAAGAAGGCCATTTGAGGACCCTACGCCAATTTGAGAAATTTTTCATACTTCATATGGAAACTTGTTCAAGAACACCTTTCATGGTATATTATACATTTTAATATCTTGTAATTTAATTTGTACTCATCACTTGACACTTTTTCTTGTGACCCTTGAGCTCCACTATCTTCTCTCTCTTCTCACATGTTCTACAAATGTAAGCCAATTTGGCTTTCATAATGGAATCCAAAATTAGTATGGTGAAGCCCTACTAGTTTTATGTTGTATTTTGACTTTGAAATAACTATTTTCAATATTATTTTGATTTCATAATCTATATTTTCTAAGTGGTGTAGAGTGAAAGGTCAAGTGATTAGTACCCATCATTGCTTTCTCTTAATTCTTCCATGTTTGATGTAAGTATTTCCACTCTAACATGTCACATGAAGTGTTTCCAAGAACATTAGTCTATCTTAAAGTGTAGGGAGTAGCCTTAGTGTCTATAATCTGACCTCTAGTTCACTCACATTTAATATCTTCATTTATATCACCTCCATGTTTGAAATATTAATGTTAGAGGGATTTAGGATTTTGAGACTAGTGTTATGAGTCAAGCTTCATAGTCCACTTGTATGGTAGTCTAGTGGAGATATTTCTAGTGTATCACCTGATTAGATTAGTTTAATTTCATGTTTTTTCTTCCCACTTTTCATCCAAATAAGAAAGTAGTGTAGGAGATAAAAAAGCAAAGATAAATCTAGGGAGACAACCCTTAAACCTAAAGGTTTACCTTTGCTATAGGCAACCCACTGGCCTAGATTTATTCCCATGTTTCCAAAATATTAGATTAGTCTTGAAAAACCATCTTTAGAGTACAATTTTTGGTGAAAACAATTTTGGTACACCTAGTGGGACCATTATCTTATAAACATCTTGTCAAGGTGAATTTTGATCTTAACAATATCACAGTTCCATATGGTGTTCTACTTAGCATTTGGAAACTTCATTTAATGTAATATCTTATATAAACCAAGTTTTATCATATTCTTGTGTTCATACTTCATGTTCCTTACTAGGTAAACTTATAACAGAGGTATTATCCTCATCAACCCACTCCTTCAACATGAACTTCTTGAAGTTCACATCCTTAACCTATCTTGACCTTTGAAGAACAAGAGCACTTTGCAAGACAAAAGATCAAGAGAGTGAATAAGATTTTTAGGATAATATGGTTAGGCAGCATTCCTTCTTATTATTTAACATTGAAAATCCTATCCATATTAATTCATATGATGATATACACCCTAGTGTTACTAAAAGTGTTCCAACTTTTAATAAGTGAAGGTCATGCTATTCCTAGTGAGCATGTTAGGGACATCTCAAACTTATGTATTTTTTATAGTGTCACTGAAGTAAATATTAAAATTAAACTACTTGCAATTTCCCTTAGAGGGAAAGAACTTGAATGGTATAGGACATTTCCTAGAGGATGGATCATCACTTGGGATGATTTTGGATAGTTGGTAATCTCAATATTTGAAGATAAGAGTGATCACACATCTCTCATTCAGTAGCTCATTGTGATTCAAAGAGGTCCTAAGGAGACTATTCATGCCTTTAATGAGATATTCCAAAAAACTTGGCATGGGTTACCCCTCCCATGATATCGAATGCAATATTTTTGTTTCCTACATATTTAAGGGCTATTGCTACTGATATAGATATCATGTTGAAGTTTGTGGGTGGTTATACCTTACCTGAAGCCTATGACCTTGTTGTTAGAGCTGATAATGACCTAATATAAGCTAGAAAGCTACATCCAAAAGTATTCATGCCTATATTTCCAAACATGCCTACTGCTACACCATGTGTTGCTCAAATTTCAAATGAAATTGTCAAGTATAGAGTTGTTCCTAAGAAGGTATAGGATAGTATTGATTGGGATGCAAGGTCTAAGGCCTTAGATCCTCAAGATAGGAAACTAAATATATAGTATAGAGTTAGTCAAAACCCCTAACCCTATCCTCAATAAGTAAATAGGCTCCCACCTCAATGATATGATCAATGCAGAGATCAAGGATAACTTAGCTTCATTAGAACATATAATGCATACAACCCAACTTCCACCTCTAACACAAGAGCCATGGTCTCAATTCATAGCATCTTTGTCCAAGGAGAAGAATATAAATAAGTATAGTTCATGGATGTTGATGAGGATGGATAGAAGGTTTTGGTTGCTTAAGGAGGAATTAGTCCCTATTTATCATCAAAACATGCGAATTACATGTAAGTAAATGAAGGATGGTGGCCCCAAAAGGTGAACCTTGTAAACTTTCCATGGGAAGACACATTTGTTGTCAATCATAATAGTTTATTTATAGCTAATACCAGATCCAAAATAAGGGATTTATGAGATGATCATGGGGTTGATATAAATTTAAGTAACTCTCCTATAAGGTAGTAAGGTGTGAGTCTAAGTGTGACAGTCTCTACAACTTCTGAACCTACTTCAAATAAAAATGTTGTAAGGGTAAATCAAAGTAACCCAATGCTTCAATCTCAAGGAAGTTATTTCCATTGAAGGACACAACAAAAGGTAATTGATCCTTATTTGAACATTTTTTATTATTTAAATAGTTCTAAGACATTTATCTCTCTTTGGGAAGTGCTTTAGGTGTCTGGTCAAAAGGACTTTCTTCAATAACAACTTTCCCAAATCCACTTTAGTCCTCAACCATCAAGTCATGTTAATATTTCCCTCAAAAATTCTCCTACACACATTGTTGAACCCTATTCCAAATCTGAAAATCCCCCACCCTTCTACCTCACTCTTATTATCAGAGACAAACTTATTCACAATTTCATAGTGGATAGTAGGGCTAGTAATTCAATGATGCCCAAGCTTGTGGAAAATGAGATAGGATTGAAATATAAACCAATTAATAAGGGGTTTCTTCAACTTGATGAAACATCAAATAAGTCAATGGGACTTGTCAAGGTTTGAGAGTTTTCTTGCATGATTGTCCTAGCCTCCCTAGTCTTCAAGACATAGTAGTGGTTAACTTGCCTGATAAATTTGATATTTTCCTCTCAAGATATTTCACAGCCAAGATAGGAGGCTAACACCTAGATAATTTGTCCTTTTTGGCCTTCAAGACAAGATATGGAGAAAATTTAACCATTAGAACTCAATCGTTGGCTAACTTTCATATTGAGCCCTATGTAGAAGTAAGCTCTAATCTCAATTACAAAATCATTGATCAAGAGGACTATGTTGTGGATGATGCAACATATTCTAAGCTTAAGGGCATATCTAACCTTTTCCTAGATGATTATGCTGTAGAAACTTATGTACATGATCCATATGTTTTCATTGAATAGGTTGATATTGGCACATATATCATCCATAAAGGAAGATATGAACATTCTAAGGTATACATTGATGTTCCTTTTCCACAAACTATTGAAGGTAATTACCTTGTTCATATTCATGATGATGATAGTATTCAATGTTTGGTAGATCGAGATAATGAGTAAGATAATGTTATTCTTCCTACACATGATGGAGGAGCCCATGAACATGATAGACATGAAGAAGATGATGACCTATCTCAAAGGTTTCATGTCATAAGTCAATATTTTGATTAGTTGAGTAGGTAAAATTCTCCTCCTAAGAAGTGTGAATCTGATAATAAGGTTTTTGATGAACCTAAAAAGCAAGAAGGAGAATTTCCTATTGAGCAAGAACATGAGGATCAATCTCAAATCAATGTCATGAAGACAATAGTCATGGAGGATTTCAATGAAGTCAATATAGAAAGGTGTATGTGTGAGGAATAGTCAATACCTCAGTCTAATTTTGACTCACTTTTAGGCATGTTGGAGTATAAATAGGATAAAATTGATGATCTTATACATCAATTACATCATGTCCTAAAAAAAGGTAAAGTTGAAGAAACTTTAATCACTCCTAGGTTATAGTTTGAGGAGTATCAATTGGACATGTCAAAAGTTAAACAAGTTGAAAATATAAAAAAAAATCTTGGAAGGCTTGAAGGATTGTCCTTTAAATCTCCAATCATCACACTTGCAGACAAAGGAAGATCTAAATATGGTGAGTACTTTGATTATCTACGCAAGAAAATTTTTATTGATAAGTGTGCTTCACATGATGGATTGATTTATTGGAGCAACATTGATGCAAAATGTAATATATTTGGCCCTATTTAAATTATGGTGAATTTTATTCAAGTGTTTGAGTTCTTTTACATATAAGGATAGGTGTGTTTTGCTTATTATTGTGCATGTTTACCCTAAGTGTTATTGAGAACACAATTGTGTTTTCTTTGTGACTTGTTTCCTAATTTTTGGTGTGGTTTTAGAGGGAATTCAATTTTAAATCTATGTATAGGTGACTCCATATCCCCATGGGAAGGAGAAGGCTACTAGTCTTTGGCATAGTTGTCTTTCCACCCCTAGGAAATTTCAAAAATGTTGTCTAATCTAACCACAAGTAAAATTAGGTCAACCCATTATATAGTAAAACTTGTTGTAAGGGTTTACTAGGGTATAAAATGTGTACCATGGTCTTATGGAGGTCCACATTGTGTTTATCTTTGTCATATTTGTCTATGGTGGTCTTATGCCATCTAGGGGTCACATTTTGGGTCATTTATTGGAGTTGTATAAATTTCATAGGAATAAAAGTGTATCCAAGTGTATTTTAACATCTTATATGTTATGAATATGTCATAGATGGAATTTTTGAACTGATAACTATAGGTGCAATGTCTAAATAAGAAGATTAGTGAGAATAATGATAGTTTTTAGTTGTTATACAACCTATATAGCAACTTTAGCATGTGGGAGGACTTCAAAAAGTGTGTATTTAGGTACCCTAAGTCCACTTACATGATCAATAAGATTTTAATGACTTTAAAATGTCAACATCTATTCTATCTTTCCTACCGCTCTCCTAGACAAAAAAAAATGGTCAATTAGTTTCAATTTGGTATGACCAAGAGGAGTTGAGTCAGAGTACGTGCACTTGGTGGGTGGTATTACTCTTTGTATAATTATAATTCAATTCAATATTCATAGGATTTGTATACTCTTCTTTGTTAATTATTCTTAAGAAGATTTACTCATTTTTTCTACATGCACGTCCCCATTACCTTCAAGTTTCTTCTTTGTTTGGATTGGTATGTTTAAACTAAGAGTTGAACATGTTCTATAATAGACTAACCACCCTTATCACATGGTTCCTTGTATATTTTTATTTTTTCTTGTTAATAATTAAGGCATAAAAATCTCTTTTACTAGTGAGGGACTCCATTACTAGTTTATAGACATGTTTTCATAGTAGCAGATTGTTTCCATCCTATATTTTTATTCATAAAAAAGGGCGACATGTTGTTTCCAACATCTCATAGCATGATGATCATTTTTCATTTTAAATTTTTGGTTTCAATATTATTCTATATGGAGTGAAAGGACCAAAATATACACATAGTTTCTCTTGTGATTGTCACCTACAGTCAAGTGAGATTGAACATTGACCAATCATGGTGGTGATATAGGGAAACTTCAAGTTGTAAAAAGGCTCTTATGGAGGAAATAATAAGTTTGAACCTCTCAAATAGTTAAAAATTTATTGTCAATCCTAATTTAATGCACACTATCTTATATCCTACAATAACACCTACATGCAACTTCGTTAGGGATCTAAGTGCAATCCATAGAGGTAAGAGGATGTTGAGATGAGGTGTTAAACTCCTATAAATATTAAATAAGGTCTGAGAACATTAAGAAGGTGATTATTATAGTGGTAAATCCATCATGTGGTAGTCAGACCTAAAAACATGCTCATAAGTCAATAAAGTTACAAAAGAGATAAATTACCTTAATATCTTCAAAAAGGGAATCATATCTCACAAAGAATCATATCATGGTGAAATATCTTGAGATCTGGACAATCTAAGTGGTTTCACTCATGTAATCCAAGCCTAAATCAATGTCTTGACATAAGAGAGTGATTTTATGGTTAAGAAAATGTATTCTAAAGATGTTTCCATTTCTAACAAGTTTCTATTATAGACATTCGAAGAAATCTATAGCTCTTGAAGCCTAAATGGCCTTACAACACAATATGACACATGAAAGCATAACATATAGACAAAGTAGCCTCATTTGAGTAAAATATGATACTTTGACCTTAGGAGGAGTCAAAGGAGTTGAAATACAATGTTTTGACATAGGTGATCACCTACAGGAGCTCTTATTTCTCCTAAGATGTCACCTATAGCCTAACTATAGGTGTACAGAGTATTGATGGTTAGAGACAAGGTGTTAATAACCTTACAAGCATAGTTTTTCACTCAAGTGAAAGTGATAAATGACCCCAGAAGGATCAATAAGAATCAATGAATCACTTAGGCATAAATTAACATCTACAAAGAGCCTTTGAAATCTCCCCAATGGTCACTTGTAGGTGTCATAATCAACACAATCTATAGACTAGCCTAGGCAAATGGAAGAGATGTGAGATAAAGAGGTTATCGTAGATGTATAATGAATTTATCATGCTAAGATCACTCTCATAATTGGAAATACATCTCTAAATGACTCTAAGAGAAGGGAAATAGAGCAAGGACAAGTTCACCTTAGCCTATACTCAACTCAAAGTCTATGCATAGTCTTGTCTTATAAACTTATCTTGAATATTTTGGGGTATTGAGGACTATAGAGGAGTGATCTAGCTCTTAAATTTTATATAAAAGGTTATCAATACCTATTCAAGCCATTTATAATCCTATATTGGCTAGATAAATAGGGGATATGTTTGAGACAAAACATAGGGCATATCCCCTAATTATTTGGCCAATCTAGGAATGTGAATGGTTTGAATAGTTCTTGATGACATTCTATACAAAATTTGAGTGCTAGATAACCCCTCTAGGGTCCTCAATACCCCAAAATCTTCAAAATAGGTTTACAAGACTAGAATGTGCACAAACTTTGAGTTGACTATAGGAAGTAGTGTGAAATTTGTCCTTGCTTTATTTCCTTGAGAATCATATAGAGATGTGTTTCCCACTATGAGAGTGATCTTATCATGATCAATTCATCATAAATCTATGCTAACCTCTTTAGCTCACATCTCCTCCATTTGTCTAGGTTATTTTATGGACTGTGTTAATTATGACACATGTAGATGACCATTGGGGAGAGTTCAAAGGCTTTATGTAGATGTTCATTTGTTCTTGGTGCTTTAATACTTCTTATTGATCCTTTTGGGGTCATTACATCACTTTAACTTGAGTGAACACCTATGCTTGAAAGGTTCTCAACACCTTATCTCTAATTGTCAATACTTTGTATGCCTACAGTCAAGTTGTAGGTAACATCTTAGGAGAAATAAGAGCCCCTATAGGTGATGACCTATGCTAAAACATTGTAATCCAAATCCTTTGATATCTCTTGATATTATAGTATCATATTTTACTCAAATCAGGCCACTTTATCTATAGGCTATGCTTTCATGTGTCATATTGTGTTGTAAGGCCATTTGGGATTCAAGAGCTATAGATTTCATTGAATGGCTATAATAGAAACTTTCTAGAAATGGAAACTTATTTACACTACTTCTCATAATCAAATAATCACTCTCTTATGTCAAGACATTGCTCTAGGCTAGGACTACATGAGTGAAAACACATAAAGTAACCAGACCTCAAGATATTTCACAATGAGATGAATCTTTATGAGACAGGATTCTCATTTCAGAGATATTAAAGTAATCTATCTCTCTTACAACTTTATTGACTTGTGAGCATGTTTTTGGGTCTGCCTACCACATGATGGCTTTACCACTATCATAATGACCTTATCAACAATATCAAACCTTATTAAATATTTACCAGAGTTTAACATCCTCATTTCAACATCCTTAGACCTTTGTGGATTGCACTAAGATCCTTGATGAAGTTACATGTAGGTGTTATTGGAGGATATAAGATAGTGTGCATTGAATTGGGATCTACAACCAATTTTTAATTATTTGACATGTTCAAACTTAACTTTTTATCCTTGGGAGCCTTCTCAAAACCTAAATTTTTCTTGTATTACCACCATGATTGGTCAATGTTCAATCTCACTTGAATTTAGGTGATAGTCATAAGGGAAACTGATAGTGTTTGTGTTTTGGTCTTTTCACTCTATATAGAATAGTATGGATACCAAAACTTTTAAATGAAATTGATAATAATGTTGTGAGAGGTTGTAAACATAAAGTCACCCTTTATTATGAATACTAACAGATGAGGGACAGACTCTGCTAATATGATAACATGTCTATAGACTAGCAATGGAGTCCCTCGTTATAAAAATAGATGCTTATGCCTTTATTATTCACACCACAAGTGAAAAATAGATAAAAAAACATGTGATAATATTGGTCATTCCCTTCCAAAACATGTGAAACACTTGGTTTGAAAATACCAATCCAAATAGAGAATAAACTTGATAGCCATGGGGATGTCCATGATGAAAAGAGGAGCAAACTTTCTTAGTAATAGTTCTTGAAGCATAGTACACCAATCCTCTAACTATTTCTATTAAGTGTAATTATAAAAATAGTATTAACACCCACCAAGTGTACTTCCTCTAACTCAAATCCTCCTGACTGTACCAAATTGAAATTGGTTGACCATTTCTACTTGTATAAGAGAGTAATAGGAAATATAGAAAAAAATTGCCATTTTTAGGTCTATCAAAGTTGCTTTGGCATGAAAATGGACTTAGGGGACCTAAAGAGACACTTTTGATATCCTCCCATGTGTCATATCTATTATATAATCCATACAACAATTGAAAACTTCCACTTTTCTAATTAATCTTCTTATTTCCATGTTGCATCTATAATTTCGATTTCAAAACTTTCATCTATGACATAATCCTGGCATATAGGATGTTGAAATACACTTGGACACACTTTAACTCATTTGGAAATTGCATAATTCTAATAAATGACCTAAAATATAACCCCTAGATAACATACGACCAACTATAGATAAATATGGCAAAAATAAACATAATGTTGACCTTATTAAGACCATGGTACACATTTTATACCCTAGTAGACCCCTATAACAATTTTGAATATATCAATGATTGACCTAATTTGACTTGTGGTGAAATTAGTCAACAAGCTACTAGTTGATCGAGAATGTTTATGTTATGGTAAGTATTTGGAAGACCCAAAACTCTCACATGTTAGGAGTAGGGGGACCTCTTACAACTGTTAAAGATGGGGACTATAGAAGTAGTCAAGAGATTCAACCAGTGCAAACATGGTCAAATTTTCTACCAAATCTAGAAAACATATATCTGGTATAATTATCCAAAATCCACCAAATACCCACTAAGGATATCTAAACACCTATAAAAAAACCATAAATTTATTTTCCCTTGGATATCCCAGCTATACAAAATTATGTGAAATCACCTAAAAACCTTGAAACACTAAAAAATGGAATAAAATGAAGAATATTGAAGAATAGATTTTCAAATATTCTTCATATTCATAATGTGTCAAAACCCTAGGATCTATTGTAAACATGACCAATTTTAATGACAGTCATTTTATTTCATATTTCAAATTTGAAGCTATCTATTTTTCACTAAATATTACCAAAATAAATATTATCAGTAGGAGACATTTTTCTCTTGTTCTTTTCCCAAATCTAGATCAATAGAGGAGCCTAGAAGAATAGTAAAATCTAGGAAAGAATGAATCTTCAATATGTTAAGTCAATGAATGGCATATCTATGGCATATAAGCTAAAACATAAGTTTTAAGAATAGGAATAATGGTATTCATCTAATATAAAATATCTGATACCATGTCAAAGTAGGCCACAATTAAGGATCAATCTGGATATGATCGAATATATGATAAATATACATGTGCGTAGTAATAAAAATGATATATAAAAAATCCTTGAAATAATAATTAGAGATGAATTGTCATTAGAATCATTATACATAAAAGATTTACAAAGGTACATTATAAAGGTGAAATACAAACATATCGTCACATCCTCATGAATGTGGGATTATCTTTCACAATGACCAAAGAAGAAACCTAAACAAGATAAACAATATGTGTAGGGAAAACCCACTAGATACAATAAAAACCTACATTAACAATTTTGAATTCTTATTTATGTGAGTAAATGATCACAACAGTCTAATATAAACCTATTTAGTGGAATGAATTGGTACTATATCTAACCAACTAATAATATAAACTCTGGGTCATTGAATACTATGAGGAAGTAATATGGTCATACACCTTAAAGGTGTGTTGGTTGATTGACCAACTTGCACATTGAGATGTTATCTAAATATCTTAGTTTTCCTCAAATAATTAAAGTTAGGGATTGTGAATATTTGAACCTATGAGCATATCAACATCCATTTCATATTGAAGAATATTTGAAAATCTTCAAATTTGAAATATGAAATAGATTAAGTATAAAAAAACATGTATAAATATGATGTAGGTATAAATAATATTTTGATAATATGAGTATGGTAGTTCATCTTAAAAAAATTATTGTAATATAAATTGGTTTCTAAATAAACCAAATAAACTTACTATAGTTATAAATTATAGTACAAGGTATATTCTTACATATATCTCTTTTCATATTATTAAAATGATTAAATGTATGCTTGTGGTAACTTTTTGAAACAAACATTGATACCACCTTCTTAGAATGAGAATAAAATTAAGTTAAACATATAAATTAATGCCTTAATGATTGCATCAATCTAAGAACCAACCAATATTGTAATATGTATATTTGGTTTTAAAGACACTAAGCCAACATGTAACTTGGATTCATGAACTCTTGTATTCTAAAAGTTAACTAATGTTAAGTTATGATAATCTCTTAATTAATCAGCCTTGGATTTAGAGATATCCTTAATTTTGTATCTTCTAGTCATTTGAAATATGACCCATAATGAAATCTAAGTCTTACTTACCATCAAATGAAGCGATGCATGAAGCCAAATACTTGGATAATTCTTAGAAACTCAATCATGTTTAATAGTGCTCTACAAATTGGCCTTAAATGTATTATATGAAATTCCTTATGTATTTTGGAATGCCCATGTTGGAATATATCATGTTGGACAAGAAGGGTGATGTATTTTATTTTTTGTACTTAGTCTTTTCTCATTTGTACTTTCTTGAAAGGTTGGTAAGACTTCTTTGTTTAAATGCCTTAGGCCATTGACATAGACTCATTGTATTTAAGTTCCTTTTACGGGTTGGACATGTGTCTTATTTTTGTCAATTCATAAACCTACGACTGTTGGTTTCATCATAGTTAAATTTTAGATTATAAGAGTTTTCCATTCTATTTGATCAACCTATTTGAAGCTTAGTATATGTAAACCAATGTTTACTAAATCTAAATAAAGTTTTTAGTAGTTGATTATATATAGCTTAACTAAACATGGGAATGATCATTCCATACATGATGCCCCCAAATCTGAGCAACTGCTATGAATCTAAGCTAAAATGAATATATCTGAGCTAAATCTAAATAAAACTACCAAATTTGTGATTATGTCTAAATAAATATGTAATGTACGCCATGTAGTGGTCTAAATGATATGAATTATCATGTATCTAGGGATACTAGATAGTAATGCCCTATAGTGTATGGTAACACCCTATGGTTCTAGTGTCCTAATCTAGGCACTAATGAGTGTTTGGCTTGAATTCTGAGTGATTTGGATTGAATTCTAAATTTTTGTCATGTTTTATATATGTCTTGAGTCTAATGTCTAAAACTAAGCCTGTCTACTAAAATGTATCTATGGAAAGTAATGTAGGAGCTTGATCTCTCTAATAAACCCCTATAAATTCTCCCTCTTTTGAGTGTAGTTGTGAAATATATGTAAAACCTACACTCCAAAGAAGTAGATATATAAAATGTGTTAGTCAGAAGATCTGCATGATATTTCAATATGATGTACAAACATAACATCATAATGTAAATGTATATAAGCATAAGTAGGAAATGTAAGCTATATTTTTTAATCTAGCATTACACAAGGGTGTCAATATAGATGTAAGAAATCTATAACTTCAAAATATGAGTAACTACTTAGAGGGATGGGGCATGATGTCTATAAAGGATCCCAAGTATGATAGGTAGATCCATGAGATCTCTTATGACATCAAAAACTAGTGTGTGTGTGTGTGTGTGTGTGTGTGTGTGTGTGTGTGTGTGTGTGTGTGTGTGTGTGAAAATAAAATACAAGTGTCATGGTGTAGAAGAATAAAAGGAAGAAAACATACAAACACATGAAGCAAGCAAAAGGTAGGCCAAGGGGACACAATATAAGGGACATGGGTGCATGCCACTAAATATAAGAATGAAAACATACAAGAACATGTTCAATGTCCACTATGCAAGTAACAAGCAATTTTACATAAAGCCATATAGAAGGACATATTCAAATGTCCATATATAGAAGTAGGAAAGAGAACACACAAGGGACATAGGCAGATGTATGAGACATAAAAATAGAAAAGTGGCATGTAAGCTAAACAACAATGGCATATTTAAATTCCCTCAAAATGGAAGAAGCATAGGAAACACAATCAAGTCTAATCTAGGAACTAGAAATGAAAGCATGTATAACTATGTATATCTAGTATATGTAGATGATATGATGCATATATACTAAGTCTAACTAGTGATAGTTGATAAAAAATTATGACCAATGAGGAATGATGATTAATATCAATATAAATTAATGTGTAAATTAGAATGTATATTATGTAAGATAAGACTTGGTTATATCAACTATGTAGGATATGTCCCAAGTGGGTAGATGTATCCAATGTATAAACTTAGATCAGTGTAAATACCCCTAATGGGTAGATGATAGATGGTCTATATTAATGTAGTGGACTGGAGTCTTATCTATAATCTAAAATCACTCAATAAGAACAAGTGAAGCATATGTGTATTATAAAACCGCCTATACTAGGATAGCTAGCAATATGTAATATCTAGCAAGTAGTATAAATATAAGAATTAAAATTCATACAAATTATAAAATTTTGTATTTTTAAAATTTTGAATGTTTTTTTAATTTTGACATGTTATAATGTTTTTTTTTTTAATGAGTATAAGTTGTACAAGAATCGAGAGAGAGAAGGATGTATGTACAAGGGTAGGAACCATACTAACCAATGAGTCTCATCAGAGACACTCCATCACCATGACCTATGTTAAAGAGGGGAACTATGATGGTGCATGTAATGTGAAAGGGAAAATGCAATCCCATGATTTTTTGTGTTATATAATTTGAATCTGAAGCTTCCTGAGTAGTGATGCTATGATTTTGTGGCATTGACTATGATGCCTTGTGAATTGTAGGGGTCTTAAGGACACATCTAGTAAATGTAGAAGCTATAGGTGATCTAGGTTCCTTATGTTGAGAACCCATAGACCTAATATAACTAATCTAAGTGTAAACTGAGTAGAGGAAGTTCTTCGAGAATCTATTATGTATCTTTAATGTAATGGTTGCTCTAGTAATGGTCTTTGAGGGAGAGAATATATGTGTGTAGATACTATACAAGTATATTTGTCCTACTTTGAGGACTCTATTGAACACTATGATGTATGCATAGGATTTTTACTCTATACTATAATGTATAACCATGCCATATTTAGTAGTGAAATTGGAAATGTAACTAGTGTCAGTGTTGGAAGTGTGACTGGAGTCTATGTTAGAATTGCTTGTGGGATGGGAAGAGGGTACTCATATGGGACACCATAAATCTTAACCATTTGTTTAACATGTATATACTTGAGGCATCAATTTAATTTAAATGGGAAAGATCAGAGGTGATGTAACCATGGCCTACCCTATAATATATCAAATACACCTACACTAGCTACTACTAAGAACTGAATGACTGTGTGCCGGTCCAACTTGTAATATAAGAACAAACTCCCTAATGGATCTCTAAATATAGCCAATAAAACCACTAATGATTGTATCTATAGGGAATATATCTTGCTCTATGTATCCCAATTTTTTTAAATTTCTCACGGTATACAAGATTATACTTGATTTATTATTGACCATAACACTGTGAATAGGATGGTGGTCTATATATGCTTATATTAAGAGAACATGTAAATGTGTGTAATAATTGGCAATCTCCTACTCTAAAAAATGTGATATTTGGTTTAGGTTGCACTATAGTGTGATACATGATAATAATGTTATGTAGTGGATGCGTCTCCTATGTAACTGTGTGATGAGAAGCTAATGGTGGATGAGCCTAGTATGTATAATGAACATATGATGTGTCCCCTATATCATTATTTTTATGCTTTGGGAAAAGATATGAAAATATATTAAGTGCCTTTTCCTTTATTTATTGTTTTGGTACCTCCTTGGGTGTGACCACATCAATAATGTTGGCCTCAATGAGAACATGTATCTTGTGCTTCAAGCTAATGCATCTCTATATCATGTGGCTTAGTTCCCTTTGATATTTATGGAATGAATTTGAATAATCACTCATTGGAAGAGGTCATGTCATATAAATGTATTTAATGGGATGGAAAGATATGACATTGCATTACAATAGTTGTATAACTCATGTTGGCGACTCTAGTAGATTAGTGAAGACTTTGCATTGAGGAGATGAAAAACTAATCTTGGAGAAGGCTCTAAAGCTACATTTGATATGCTCTTTTGAAAACTTTATTTTTTTTGGTTCTTACCTTTTATGGCAGTTTTTTTGTACTCTTAATAGTTGAATATGTTCCATTTATGTACTTGAGTTTGCCTATTGCTAAGAGCTTAACCTCCCTATCCTTAACTATGTGGCACATATCAATAAAATGTGGGAACATTATTAAATAAGATAGCTTTGTGAAGTGATGGTAATAGACTCTATTTAAATACATCTTAAAGCTATTTGTTTACCATGGGGATATTCAAATTTTATAGTATTATCTTGTATGATAAGACATAATCGGTTATGGGATCATTTGACTTTTCCTTTAGCTATGACACTTGTGTATATCATATATTATTAGTGATCTTCATAGAGAAGTGATCTAGGAACATATTTTATAAATGATTGAATGCCATAATAGATTTATTTTTCAAATCATAGAACCATTGTAGGTAATAATCCTTGATATTGCATGTGAATAGATTTATAAGAAGTTAATCATTAGACATATAGTCTAAGCATGTTACATGAAAGGCTTTGAGGTGATTATCTAGGTCACCTTTTCCATCATATAATGTGAGCTTAGGTGCCATGAAAGTAGATGACAAAGGAGTTGTCACTATGTGATGTGCCAAAGATGTATCCAAGAGAATGTTAGAATCCAAGGTGTGTGATCGCTTAGCTACTTCTTACTCAAGTTGTAACACCTTAGATTTTAGAGAAAGAACCTATTGCATAAGAAAGTGTAGATTTGTAAGAGAATAACCATCCACTAGTGGTGTGGTTGGTACTGAAGGTTGAATAAAAATCTTGGGTTGTGTTATTTAAGACAGTTGAGTGGGTCCAACTAAAGGTTCAATAACATCATTAAATAGAGGGGTTGAAGATTGACCATTATTATTCTTACTCTTAATTTATAATATGGCCTATAAAATCTATGCATGATCATGGGGTTGTTCTTAAATTATATCTATGAATCCCTTTAATAGCTCATCCTTGTTCGTATTTATATTATTATCATTAAGTGGTGGTAGTGTGTCTTGATCCTCAATATGGACCTGATCTTGTTCTTTTTTGTATTCTTCATCCTCAAATTTATTGTCATTAAATTCCACATAATCAGGGTATAAAGGATTCATATCTAGAGTTACAATAGGTTACTTATCCTGATTATATGTTTAGATAGCTAGAATTTAAATATACTCTATAAGATTAACACTTAGTCTAGCACTTCTTAGGGAAGATAGATAACTCTTTTAAGTGGCATTTATAAAATAAATTGAAAGAGAGCTACAACAATAAAATATATGAATTATGAATAATTAATAGGAGCTAATGAAAATAAGAGAAAAAGGTTACAAACCTCAAGAGTGTCTAGGGTTAGGGTTTTAGAATATATGATTTATTTGCAATAATTTAAAATTAGATGTAAAATAAATTGAAACCTTAATGTAAAATTGATTTTAATTTGATAGGTTGTCTAAATAAAATTAAAAAAAAATAGAAGTCCTGATCCCTAAATTTATTGCACACAATTTGGATGACTGCAAGATATAGTTTGATGCAATATTAAAATTAAGATGGGTACACCAAATGATTTATTATTTTAGGGTTTTATAAAGAAAATATTATGTTTAGATTAAAGGGCTGAGATTCATAAATAAATTAAATAAATATGCAATAATTAACTACTGATTTGTTGTGACTTTGACCTTATTTGACTTTATAAAAATAGCAATAAATAAGCATAAATAAATAATTATATGAAAATTTATAGTTTTAGATGATCTGGGTTCTTCATGTTTTGATTTGGGTAATAGTCTATGTTGTCAATAGGATTCTATTATTTAAATACTCATTGGACAATAACACCTAGTTTGGATAATATCACCATCTATATGTAGTGTCCTAAATTTGTCATTAATGTCCCTTTTGTAAGACACTTCTTATTTTCTAAGGGCACCTATGATTATGTCTGTATGTCTTGTTCCTGTGTTATAGAAAATTGGAGCTCTATGTTACACCTAGAAAAATAGATTTGATGTGAAAACCCTAAGTTCCTTGAAAGTATGGCATGATAACTAGTTTCATGTGTGTTAGTAGGATGGAATAGACATCCTTAATGCCCCACTATGTAGACAGTTTACTACATACCAATGCTCCGAAGAGGGATCAAACTCGCTTTAGTTCTCCCAACTAGTGCTTAATGTATGTTCACATGAATTATAGAATGAGAGTGCCCTTTGACACCTTGAATGTGCTTGAGATTTTAAATTCTTGAAAAATTGGCTCAAGGTAGTTGTAGATGGTAATATTTAGAAATTAGGGTAGAATAGGGATCAAATACCTTGATTTTGTATAATTTTATCTTTGGTTTGAATATATTTTGCATCTATTTTCCATCTACTAAAGAAGTGGATTAGAATTATATTTATAGGGTTTTGTTGCTTGTGTGGATAATAAAATGAGATTTGGCTGACCTTAAGTGGGGCACACATTTGAATAACTATATGTTAGGAATAGAGGGGGCCAAGGATAATAGTGCCTAGTTGTGGATACTAACCCCATGTGGTTGTCACGTCCTACATGTGGTGCTAATATGCTCTTCGAAGGATGCTTAGTAATTTGGATTGGGATCTAAGATTATAGTTTTGGGACTATGTTATGATTGGATATAGGTGACTGTGGTCTATTGAATGACTATAAAAGTAAGTCTAATGCTCAAGGATAGGTATATGGCTAGTCTAGGGATAAGTTAACTCAAGTGACACTCTAAGAATCCAATTACCACACTTAGTTGATTAAAATGATCATGTGTATGCCCATGGTAGAGTGTAAGACCAATAAAAATAGAGATAAAGGTATAAATTCATTGGTTTCTCTCTCAAGTGCTTCCACGAAATCAAATGAACTATATATTGAATGATTGAATTTATTTTCCACTAATCAAATATTCTCATTCTAATAATTTTTATCATGATACTAGGATAAATTATCTCCATTAGATAGACTAATAAGCACATAATTGGGCTTGACATATTTCAACATGATATCTTAATTGAATTCAAAAAACTATTAAAAATAACTAAATGCACATTCTCACACACACTTGCATGCATGCCTTGGTAGGCTTAATACATTACATGAAGAATATGTAAACACTTTCATATTCCATTTGGGACTTGAAACATATCTTCATTTTGTTCTTGGAGAGATCTACTCCTCCAAACTTTATCTCTCTTTCCAACTTATTGTAACTCTATTTATCTAAATGAATCTTCTTATCTAGTTTACTTGTAGATTTATATCTTTTCTGACATTCTCTACCTTTTGGAGTGTTTCTTCACCTTCTTAACCAACTTTTAAATGTTGAATATTTGAAAATTCACCATTTTGTGCTATTACATTTGTTTTTAACATTCATGCAATCAAAACCATCATTGTATCTAGTTTTATAGTTTAAAAAACATAATTATATGTATACTAGTGGCTAAAAACCTATCTTGGTGGTTTTGTAATCACCAATGAATACATACCAGTGGTTTTGTCACTATGTTTAGTTAGGAAAATTCTAGAGTCCATATCATTTGCATATAAAATTGAAATGTGATGGTTTATTTTTTGAAAATTCATATATTATTGATAAGAATACAAATATGCAATTGAATTAAAATTAAGTAGCTTATTGACCCCCCCAATAACCTTCCTTTTCTCCAACAACCTATCCATTTTAACCCTTAAATCCATGTATCCTTCAAAATTTGATCCTTTTATGATTTTATAAACTATATATAATTTTAGGATTATGGTTGCTTACCATGGATTGTATTCACCATGCCAAAATAAAAACACACCAAATATGACATGAGTACACACAACTATTATATTTGGTTAACACAAAATTGCATGTAAACTTGAAATGTTCTTGCATAAATCACTTAAGGTATTTAAAATTTGATTTGATACTCACATGGATGTATAAAGTGGTAAAACCTCCATTTTGAATGATGATCTTGATGTCCATGGTGTTCCATTCCAACACACTCGGTATTTAAGCTAATTGTCATGTTTTTCCTTCCATCTTAAGATTCAACTTGTTAGATTCAAAAATGTTCTCATTTCTCAGGTTAGACCCATTGTATTCTATCCTAATTCACCAGATTATTATAATATTCTGTCTCCATATTAGTTTAGGCTTATACCCACCTCTATTATACCACCTCCTCAATTAGTCTTATTGTATTTTCTTCAATCATTTTTTAACCCATTATTTCATACTTCCACATTCTATTCTTCACTATTTACATCTATTTTATCATTAATTACAAATATTATTTTTACACCATCATCTCACATGTGGCTTCTTCCTTTATAAGATTCTTGTTGAGCAAATTTGACACCAAGTCAAATTTGGCCATCCCCTCCCAATTCAAACTTGTCATGCGTTAATATCATGCTTATATTTTCCATAGAAGACTTCATTGATATTTTTTTTATCATTATTCAAGGTTAATTTTTAGATGTTAAGTTAATTTCATATTTAGGTCATGAAATTTTGAAATTTATGAATTTCATTTGCTATCTTGACATTGTTAAAAATGCATATAAATGTGATTTTTGGCTAACATTGATGTTTTTAAAAGTTAAATAACTTTAAAAACTATATATTACATATTTAAAAAGTATTGGATAATTTAATTAACTGTCAAACCTATCATATGAATAAAAAAATGTCAGATTCCTAGTTTTTAATGCCATATTGAGGAGTTTGAAGAAGTTGTATGTATTTTTGGCCGTCAATTGCAAGTGAAAAGATTTAAATATTTTATTTTTATATTATATATATTATGAAAAATCTTGGGAATACTTTTTGAACTCCACATTTGCATAAAACTACATCTCTCTCTCTCTCATTGTCCCCTTCACAAGTTAGTGAAGGCCAAAATCAATCAAATGGTATAAGCAATGCGGTTAGAGTTTGGGGATGGAATTTTGGAAAAAATTTGGGACCCATATGGTATTAAAAATTAGTTCTATTTTTTATTGTATTATTGCTCTTAGCTTTATGAAAAAATTCTAAAATCCTAAACTTCTTTTTGAAGGAGCAAATCCCCACAGGCTGAGTTTAGAACAACTCCAAAACAAATTGTGAATTCATAGATGCTTTAAAAATTGTATTGATTTATAATGTGTCTTTACATTCCTAAAAATCATTCATAAGTCATTTTTTCATGTATGAATGTATTTTTGGTAAGCAATTTCTCTTTTGTGCATTATCTATAAGTGACTGTTAGTTTTCTATGTTTCAAAAGTTATTTAGGTGGTCAAGTGTATTTAAATGTTTCTTCATGGTATCAAACCATATTTATCAATCCCTTCATGGCCTTTTATCAACTATATATCTCATATAATTCTAAAATGGTCACATTATCATTTACCTTTGGTGGACTATGTTATACCTGTATAACAATTCAATCGATTTGAGTAGTTTAGATGTGTTTTAGAGAGATTTATGGTTGTGTTTTTCATGTTTAATATGTTAATATAAATAATTTATTATTATTTGAGTCTCAAATTCCATATATTCACTTTCATCTTCCTAATGTAGGATTGTAAACATATAGGTCTACATACCTATAGGTCTACAATTAAATTATTGTTAGTGTTTCATGAATTACATACCTATCATGATATCATGGTGATATATTAATAGTAAAGTCACATGGATCATTGATATTTCCAAGTATCTAAAGCCAAAAGAGATTGATGGCTAGTAAGACTGCACTTAAAGAGATCTACATGACTATATATGTAGATAGTGGATTAAAAAGTGATAAAATTATTTGTATATTATATATAAATATGAAATACCTCCTTGAAAGGATTGAACACTTTCATAAATTCAATGACCGAGTTGAAGAGGCCTAATTCAAACCTCATAGATTCAACCATCCTAAAATAATCATCTACAGGGTCCTTTGTGTGAAGGCAATGAAAGAAACAAGTTTAAAATAACATTGACCACTCTATGGAGCTGGTAATAAAGTAATAAATAACTCTAAATGTATTGGACATTTTAGGTTAAACACTAAGTGATCATGATGTAGTTGAAAGAAAGGCCTAATACATAATCAACTGTCAAACTACAACTTACAATCAAATTTTGAAAAGTATTTATCTTGGATGGCAATGAGGGTAAGAAGACAAAGGTTTAAATACATTGAATAAGGTACTTATCTATCTCCATTGCATAAATATTTTGAGATTTTCATGATTGAAATCAAGATTTTGAACATAGTTAGTCCTTGCACATAATCAAACAGCCTAATAGGCACCAACAAGAGTGTTGGAAATAATTTTTTCCTTGAAGAGGGTTGTTCATGAGTTTTGGACTTCAAGACATTAAAATTAGTGTCAAATAATATCAACATAATAGATAGGATCCTTTAAGATGTCTAATAGTTAGTCTTAGAGATCTAAAAGGCCACATATATAGTCAATCATCAAAAAAAATATCTACAACAATTCATTACAAGTTTTTCCCTATATAATGGTGTTTGCAAAAAACACATGTTTCAAAGGTTTTATAAGGCATGAAAAGTGATTAAACAATTTTATTACTATGATTAGGACTCCTAAAATTCTACATTGGTAGACCAATCTTAAAGGAACCCACACATGCATATAAGTCTACAAAATGATCAAATCCTCTCCAAGCTTGAGATGATAGTATAGGTGTGATTTGAAGGTCATAATAAATTAGGATATCAAGTATTTGGAAGTCATAAATAGTGAATTTAAGGAAAGAGAGTTACAAATAGGGGTTAGAGGCTAGTTACCTATACATAGATAAATACAGTCCAAGCACAAATCAACCCTAAGAACTGATTGTTTGATTGAAATGTTAGAATGACTAAAAAAGACTAAAAACTATATATAATTGATATAATATAATTCAATGATGTGAAAATGGTTCAATCACACTCTCAAGTTCATGTAAAAATCAAATATAAATGTTTAAATTCTGCCTACTCAGTCTAAGTGTAAGACACAAGCTTGCTTCCTCTCATGATATCCTTTACTTGGTTTTAGGAGTCTTCAAGGACCTTAAAAGGGGTCATATTATAGGGTAATTTAAGCATGATTTAAAATTTTATAACTTCACTCTACCAAACCCTTAGACACAAACAAATAACTAGTAAACTCAGTCAAATACACTCCAAATTGTACATACAAACTTTGTTTAGGCAGACCTTGAGGAAATGCTAAGTGTAGTTAGTTGGATGATATAATACCATTGGGGACTTGATAATATAGTGAGTAACATATTTAATCACTAAATCAGACCCTCATATCAATCAATCAATAATGAAAACAAATACAGTCATGACAACTTTGTTTAGTCTTAAATAGGGCTAGTTGTGTATGCACAGGCCAATAGGGTAGACCTTGAGAGACTACTAAATAATATATGTTAGTAGAGGAAAGTGGAGATAATTTAGATACTAAGGCAAATTATGAAACATATATAAAATTTCATGCAATGTTAGACCTTTAATAGAGAGAGTAAATAGAAGAACATAGTCATTAGGGTATGATAAGTGGTTTGACACAAGAACCCTAAGCTTAGAACATGACATGTTGCATAGAGTTTGAGTAATAAGGTGTTTGGAAAAAAAATTAAATAGGTCAATATATATGTCATGGACCAGATTGAGTTCATTGGAAACCAAAACCAATCTAGGGGAGATTGAAAACTTGTTTATGCCCCTCAGAATGCTTGTTTTCAACCTGAAAGGTCAATTTATTTTGCCTGGTATGATTAGGATGATTTTCATGGGATCTTGTGATCATATGGGAATTTATCCACCCTATTACGCTTCATTTTTTTGTAATTATTTGGAAGATTCATATGTCCATTTTTATGAATCATCCTTAAGAACTTAAATTATGTTTAGGCTACCTAGGAGACCCACAAAGACCATGTGAGAGAAAAATAAAATTCCATGCCTCAATATGGATTATATGGACTTTTAAAAAACACAAAAAAAAATTAGACTCTAAGTGGATCATTCACATATACTTGAGTTGTACAAACTATTGTATAGATTACTAGTAATGGCTTGTTTTGCATGTTTTTTGGTGTTTTACAAGGAGTTTACAGAGATGGAAACTTTCCAACCATTTTAATAGGTCCCCTAAGACTTATTCAATCTCCTCAAATAAAAAAAAGTTGGTTATGAATCCATGGAAGTGACTAAATAAACTCCATTTTATAAGGCAGTCCAAATTGGCTTATAAAGGGCTTATTTTTGGCCATTTCATGGTTTGTCTATAATAAAAATGTTATAAATACCAAACTCTACATGTAAGTTGGTATTTTCATGGGTAAATTTAATCACACATTTCCCATAAGTTTGACAAGTGAAGGAGGCGTTTAGAGCCAAAATCCACTTTCTAGGCCTAAACACCTAATTAGGCGTAATTGGTAGAAGAGATATGCAAAAAACGTATACATTCACTTGGATTCAATGCATGAAATTTTAAGGCCATAATGTTCCTATAATATGCCTTTAATTTTTCAATATAATTTGTACAACTCCCATACAAGGAAAAAATAGAAAAAAAAAGCTACAAGGAATTAGGACTAATTGGGGATTTTATTAAAGAGTAACCCATTGGGGATATTTTTAGGAATAAAAATGAAAGTTTTAGGTTTTTTATGAGTATAATAGTCCATACATTAATTTTGGGTGAGGTAGAATAACTGAAACTAGGTTTTGACACTTGTGTGCAAAATATGACTAAGGAGATGAAGAGCCTTCTTGACACCTTACAAGAGAAAGAGGTGATGTGTCAAAGATAAATTATTTTGGTATGTTAAGAGGTTTCAAAATTAAACAAAAATGAGTTTGAAACTTATCTGACCTGAAAGAAGACCATTTATCCTTCAACATGTCAAGAAGAAAGAGTGTTTCAAGAAGATAGTCAAGGTGTCAAGCATGCATTTCAACCTTCCATGCCACTTGGAGAGATGGATTATATAAATGGAATTAACACATGGATTCTTAGAAATTTTAAATCTATTCCATAACTCCTCTTATTTTTTTAACTTACATGACACTTTTCTACATTCTCTCTCTTGCACACTTCTCTTCTCTTACACGTGTTCTATATATTAAGCCACTTTGGCTTTGAAATGTATCCTCCACCTGAGTATGGTAAATCCCTACTCATTTTAAGCCTTTGAGAAATAAATAATGATATAGTTTACCTTCTCCATGAATTGCTTCAATGTTTATGTTAAGTCATTTGATCTTGATAAGTGATAGTTTATCTTCCTTAGCATGTTGTCCTTGCTTGCATCTATATTCAGAATTAAAAGTTTGTTGTAGTTCTCTTGAAGTGTTATAATTAATTTATCATGAGTTGAGTGAGTTTTATATCCACTAGTGTCAATTTATGACCTTGGTTTTTGTCTTTCTAGCTTAAGTTAGCTTCACCAACATTCATGAGAAATACTAATGCAAGGCTCAAATACTAATGGTGACTCTAAATGTAATTAGCTGGTTATAAGCATCCTAGGTACTTATTGTGAAATAATGTGATGTTAGTTTATGTTTCATTTTACTAATGGATTTGGCATGGTTGGATATGATGAAATATTCTACCATGCACCTCCATATTAGCCTTTTCATGATCCCAATTATGTGTCTTAATATCCTTATCAAGATTGTTATCATCCCTATGATTCATCCCTATTGTTATCTTACTTCCCCTTCATATTACCATGATGTTTTTGAGTAGCCTTATGAATAATCCTATGAGTAAATCTATAAATAAGTGTCTCCCTATTATCCCTATGATTGATATCAACCTTGACCTGATTTACGTAATCCTTGTCATGAGGAATTAGATGATACCATTGATTATAAAGTAAAATATTGTGAAGGAAGATATAAACTCTTAAAATCTCAATTTAGGAAACTAACCCAACAAGTTGAAGCTCACCAAAATCCCCACTATTACTCTCCTCATCCAAATTCAATTCCAACTCAATCCAAATCCTTATTATCACTCATGTAAAATGTGATGAATCAAAAAAGGTGATGACAATATTGGATAAGGAAGTTGGTTTGATCTCTATTCATCTGATATAGAAATTGAGGAAGTTAATTTAATTCTTTATGAATGAGTGGAGGCTAGTCAAAGATGAAGATAACTATGTCATCAATGATGATATTCATGAAATGAGATACTATATCTACTCATGGGTAGATAGACTAGAAATATGGGAAAACTAAGAGGTTAAGGATCAACTTAATGCTATTTAAAAGCCTCAAGAAGGCTATGAAGAATGTGAAAATATTGTAGAAGAACATGTTTCTCCCATTTCCCAACCCAAATTTACATCCCTCCAGGAGTCTATTCCCAAACCCATCCATAATCCATCCACAAACCTCATATTCCCTCTCCAATCTATATACTTTCTCACCACCCTCTCATCTCACCCCTTCTTGAAATAAAACCCATCCTATGGGATTTTAGCAAATAAGATCAATCCAAAGTTACAACTGATCAAAAAGATGAATCAAGTGTTTATGATGAGGAACTCACTATAGGGACTCCCATTTATGAATACAACCATAATTAAATCTTACCATGGTGTTTATTCATGGTCTCATACCACATTTATCAATATATTCATTTTATTTGATTAATTGGATATCTTGTATAAGTCCCGAATGGTCACATTTCCAATTACCTTTGGTGGATTGTGTCTTGCCTATATAGTAATTTAGTTGAGTTGAGTAGTTTTTATGTGTTTCTTATATCTCGATTATTGTGTTTTTATTTTTTTATATTTTAATATAAATAAGTTAATAGTCTTTGAGTGTCAAATGTTATATATTCACTTTCATCTTCATAAAGTAGGATTGTAAACCTATAGGTCTTCAAACCTATAGGTGTTCAACTCCAATTAAATTCAATGATTGTTAATGTTCATGAAATACATACCTATAATGAGATCATGGTAATGGATAAATATGAAATTAACATGGATCACTGGTATCTCCAAACATTTAAAGATAAAAGAGATTGATGGCTAGCAAGACTGCACTTAGAGAGACCTAAAGGACTATATATGTAGATAGTGGATCCAAAAGGTGATAAAATGCTTTGAATATGATATATAAACTTGAAATACCTCCTTTTAAGTACTGAACACTATCATAAAATCAATGACCTAGTTAAAGAGGCTTAATTCAAACCTCACACAATCAACTATCCTAAAATAGTCATCTACAGGGTCTTGTGTGTGAAGGTAGTGAAAGGAACAAGTTTGAAAGGACACTGAACACTCTATGGATCTGGTAATAAAGTAATAAAGGAATATAAATGGACTTTACATTGAATTTTAAGATCTATATGATCATTATGCACTTGAAATAAAGGACTAATACACAATTAACTATCAAATTTCCATTTGCAGCCAACTTTTGAAAAGTTTGGATCTTGGATGGTAATAAAGATGAGAACACAAAGATTCTAAGACATTAAATGAGGTACTCAAATATATCCATGGAATAAATATTTTGAGATTTCATGATTTAAATAAGGATCCTTAAACATAGTCATTCCTTACACATAATCAAACTTCCTAATAGGCACGTAAAACAGTGTTGGAAAATATTTTTGCAATGAATAGGTTTGATCATGAGTTTTGGACTTCAAGACCTTGATAGGAGTCTAAAATACTATCAAAATAATAGGCAATATCCTTCAATATGTATAATAGTTAGTCTTTAATATCTATAAGGCCATATATGTAGTCAGTCATCCAAAAAATAATCATCTACAACCATTCACTGAAGGTTTTGCCCTGTATAATGGTGTTTGATAGAAACACAAATATTTGAATGGTTTGATCAGGCATGGAAATAAGTTGAAGAGTTTTAGTATTGTCATTAGGATTCATAAAATATTACATTGACAAACCAGTCTCAAAGGAACCCATAGAGGCATATAGGTCTGTAAAATGATAAAAGCCTCTCCAAGCTTGAGACGATGGTATAGGTGTGATTTTGAGGTCATAGTAACTTAGGATATCATGTCATTGGAAGGAATAAATAGGGTAATTAAGGATATAGAGTTTCAAATAGGGATCATATGCTAGTTTCCTATACACATTGCAAATACAATCCAAACACAAATCAACCCTAAGAAGTGATTGTTTGCTTTCAAGGTTGGAATGACCAAGAAAGAGTAAAATGTCTCTCTGAGTGATATAATATAATTTAATTATGTGAACATGATTCCATCACATGCTCACGTTCAAGAAAAAAACAAACATAATTTTTTTAAATTATCCCTACTCAGTTTAAGGGTATGACACATGACTTCTTCCTCTCATGATAGCCTTTGCTTGGTTTTAGGAGTCTTCAAGGAAATTCAAAGGGTCTAATAATAGGATAAGTTGAGAAAATTTGAAATTTGATAACTTTAGTCTACCAAACCCATCATACACAAACAAATATGTAAACTACATCAAATATAGTCTAAACTATATATATAAACTTTATTTGGGTAGATATTAAGGAGATGCCATGTGGAGTTAGTTGGAGAATATAAGGACATTAAGGACCTAATAATATAGTGAGTAATATGTCTAATAACTACATCAAAACCTTAGCTCAATCAATTAATAATTAAAACAAATACAGTCATGACAACTCTATTTAGTCTCAAAAAGGACTACTTGTGTATGCACAAGCCAATAGGGTAGACCTTGAAAGATTTCAAACCAAGAGATATAAATAAATGGAACTAGAGATAACTGAGACCCTGAGAGTAATGATATAAACATAGATAATAATTTCATGGAGTGTTAGACTTCGAATAGTGAGAGTAAAGTGAAGAGCATAGTCATTATGGTATGATAAGTGATTTAACACAAAAACCCTAAGCTTAGAACATGAGATGTTTTAGAGAGTTTGAGTAAGAAGGTGTTTTAAAAATATTTGAAATACGTCAATATGGATTTCATGGACCTCATTGAGGTCACTAGAGACCAAAACCAATCCATGAGAATCACGTACAAATTGTAAATTTGTCTAGACCCCTTAGAATGCTTATTTTCAACCTAAGAGGTCAATTTATTTTGATTAGTATAGTCAGGATAATTTTCATGGGACCATGTGATCCTATGAGAAGATATTCACACTTCTACACTTCAATTTTTTGGAATTTTTTGGAGAATTCATATATCTAGTTTTATGAATCATCCTTAAGAACCCAAACCACTTTTAGGATGCTTAAGATAGCTATAAAGAGTAGGTGATATAAAAAAATTAAATTCCATGCCTACATATGGATTAAAATTAATTCCAAACTACCCATAACTTTATCTATACTCTGTGTGGATCATTCACATGTACTTGAGTTGTACGGATTGATGTTCTAATTGCTAGAAATGCCTTGTTTTGCATTTTTTATGTTTGGTAGGGAGTTTGAAGAGATAGACACCTTTAAATAATTGGAATATTTTCCATTAGACTTATTTGATCTCATAATATAAAAAAATAGTTCTTAGGAACCCATGAAAGTGATTGAAAAAACTCTATTTTGCAAGGTAGTCTAAATAGGCTTGTGAAGGGCTTATTTTTGGCCAATTCATAGTTTGGATATAAACACAATATTATAGAATCCCAAACATGGCATGGATTTTATTAATGGAATTGGTAAATCTCATCACACACTTCTCACTAGTTTCACCAGTATAGGAAGACTTTAGAGTCAAAATCCACTTTCTAGGCCTAGAGGCCTAATTAAGCCTAATTGGCAATAGAGATAAGCAAAAAAATTAGACTTTCACTTAGATTCAGCTCATGAAATTTGGTATGGAAATGTAAAGATATATAGGGTTATATAATATGTATTTATTTTTTCAATATAATATTTTCAACTCCCACACAATTAAAAAATTATAAAGACAAGGCTACAAGGAATGAGGCCTAATTGGGTCTTCTAGTAGCAACCTACTGGGCCTAGTTTGAGGACTCAAAATGGATTATTTTAGGTCTAATATGAGTCTAGTAGTACATCCATGATGTTTTTTAGAGATACATTAATTGAAAATAATTTTTGACACTTGTGTGAAAAATAGGCCTAAGGAGATTATGTGTTAAAGAGTTAGCTGAAAGGTGTCAAAATCAAATAAAACATGTAAGAGAAATTGATTTAACCACCAATAAGTCCAATTTTCCTTCAACATGTCAAGAAGAAAGAGAGTTTTAAGAAGTTAGTCAAGGTGTCAAACATGCATTTCAACCTTCCATGCCACTTGAAGAGATGTAAAATCTAAAGAGAAGTTGTTGAACATGGTCATTATTTAAGGGAAAGATTATTGAGCTTTGATATTTAATGTTCTCATTGATGTCAAAATTTATTATGAAGATACATGGTTCTTTCATTGATGTCAATATAATGTCATTTGATGTCAAAGCTTCTTGTGAAGATGCATGGTCAAAAAGCCTTGAGATATGTGTATGATGAGTTTTGTTGCCAACCTAACGAGTGTTGTTACTATGATGAAATAATATTGGTTCAAAAAGCTTTGAATGTCATCTTGAATAAAATCATTGAGAAGTAGCATGAGTGAGTATAGGTCAGTATAGAAAATGTAAAGAATCTTGTTATGATTTGTCTAGACCTTATGAGCTAGAATTTGTAGGTGTCATGATGGAATAGGTGAGATATGAAGAAGAAGCTATATGCTTTGATGATTTTTGTAATTAGTTATAAAGATGATTTGAATGAGCTATGAAGATGAGAATGCTCTGAAGAACACCTGACAGTGTTTGATCATGAGAGATATTTATTGAGATTATACATGAGGTATTGAGGACCTTACAAATGATTAAAAGGTTAACTCTAGATGTGTATGTATCTAGCTTTAAAGATGTTATAGTCAATCTTTGGAGATATATAAGTAGATTTGATTATGTTCTATTGAAGTTTTGAAGAAGATTGAGTATATGAAGTTGCTTGAGCATACACAAGAGGCATTGGAACATAAGAAAATTTAAGTTAAAGTCAATAGAGTGGCTGTAAGGTTAAATTCAATGCATAATAAGACTTGTAGGTCAATTTTTACAAATAAAAAGAAATATGGTATCCATATGAGGTAACATGATCATTTTCGTGACATGGGTGAACAAGTGAACATTGATAGAGGTGAGAAAAGTTGTTTTTAGTATGTGCATGATGTTTTAGATCAAGGTTTGTAAGAAAAGGCTTGAAAAGTATTTCAAGGTTTTGTAAGTGAACATAATGAAGAGCTCTCTACTTGAGAAGGTTTTCTTGATGTTTATTTTCATGTGAAATATATACATGAGAACCTAATCTATTCATGGTAGATGATGAGTGGTTCTATCTTGAAGTTTCAAGAATTTGTTTTTAGAAAAAGGGGCTAAGTTTTATGAATGATCATTAAGACTGAAATATGGTCTAAACCCTCATAAAACCCTAACTATGACCTGACATTGAAGATATTATTATAAATAGCTAAGAATATTTTTAAATGATTAGACAAGTGAATGGAGGTTGAAGTAAACTCTCTCAAGCATTTCCAAGTGTGATTAGTTTCTCAAGTGAGCAAGAAGACCCTATATAAAAGTGTTTTTCTTTCATAAATTTGTTGTACAAGATAGAGTTCCTTGATTTAAAGTTGTTAAGTAGATGAATATCAAAGTGTGATAATTTTAGTTTTTATTCATGAATATTTTTGGATAGGTTCTAGATATTAGGTGTGCAAAGTTGGTTATCAAAGTTGGCTAGTTGTAAATAGACCTAGTGGTTTAGATAGTAAGCAATTTGTATAGATGTCAGAAGATGCTTTTGAATGTGTTTTCATGTGAGAGTGATGCATTAAAATTCATTATGTTTTTTGGTTCTTGAATTATCTATCCATTCTTTATATAATATTATAAGTCTATATAACAGGTTGAAAGATTGAAGCTAAAATGTCTTATCTAACTATGTAGAGTCTATGAGAGAGAAGGTCTATAGATTGGTCTATAATACCAATAGTATTAATTAAATCTCATGATTTGATTGGCTGAGGTTACTCTAAGGATGTCATAATATCTTGTTCATATATTGAAAACATTTGAATATATTCAAACATGTGTCAGATGTTCATGTTTCCTTGACTGTGTTTTGAAGTCAATTGGTAGTTCTGAGTGAACATCTTGCAAATAATATTTGATCATATTTACCTAAATTTGAAGCATCGGATGAAGTTTTTGATGACCCTAATTTCATGATGTTTCTAAATATTTTTTTCTATTGTTTTTTGTAAAAATTGAAAATATACTTCAGTTGTTCAATATAGAGTTTATGTATATGTGCATACCTTTTAAAAACAATGATTTGAGAAAGGATTCAAGTGGTAGTTAAAAATAAAAGGTATTATGGACCTAAATTAAATTTGAATAAGGAATATTGAAGTGTATTATGAAATTTTCCAACTATGTGAGTTTTTTAGATATGCTTCAATAAATATCAAAGGGTAACATGTTGTTAAGAATACATATTAAGTCTCCATATGCCTAAAAGAAGAGTAAGGGCTAATTGATGTATGGCTGACCTATTATATTTATTGATTAATGATTAAGGCATGTTATTTTAATATTAAAATAATTTTCATGGCAAACCTAAGTGATTTTAATATGTATCTAACTAATAAATATATGATCAAGTGACTTGTATAAAAGTAAGGCAGTTTAGGCCTATTTGGTATGCTTAGAGGATGTTAAGTGTGGGAGATCAGAAAAGGATAAGTGAATTATATAGATCATTGGTGAGTATAAGTAGGTCATGAATACTATAATATAAATTTTATGAATATCTAACATATGTTATGCATATGAAGATCAAGGTCAGAAGAACTAATCAATCCATGAAAATGTCTAGTTGAAAGAAAAGGGTTGGAGGTTAGTTTGAGAGGGACTAAAGTGAGTGACGAGCTGAAGGTGTAGATCATCATATATTGTAGAAGTAAAAATATTTTATTAATTTTATCAAAAAATTGTGTGGATTATTTGGTGATAATTCATCTAGGGGGTTGGTGCCTCTTTGCAAGTGAGTGGTTGTTAAAGCCTAGTCGAGTTGGTGTTTAGATAGTTGTGGTTGGTTCTCTTATGAAGTTGGTACTTCAGTAAAGATTAATTTTTGTTTTATAAAACTATAGTCAATTTTATTCATTAGTGTGTTTTCTACCCCAAGAGGTTTTCTCACATATATGATGTGTTTATATTTTTCATACTCTTATGATTTGATGTTTATACTTGGTAAGATGTACATGCTTTTTATAATGTTTCATGTATGATTAAGTGGAATTGAATGAAATTTTTTGAATAATTATTCACCCCCTCTCAATTATATTTTTTCACATAATTGGTATTAGAGTAGGACATTTGGAATAGGGTTGGTATCCTAAAAATTATCCTAAGAAGTAAGGATGACTAATCATAAAGTTTAGGGTGATTTATCTACTAGTAAGGCTCTGTTATTCAATGGATCTAACTATGCCTTTTGGAATGTTAGAACGAAGATATATCTTATGTCATAATGACATGATATTTGGTAATCATTAATGGATGGCTATATTTCACCTCTAATTCCACCAATAGATGCATCAAGTAAGAAGGCTAATGAAAATAACTCAAAGTTAATGAATGCCATTCTATGTGGCCTATTAGAGGTAGAGCTTGTAAAGGTAATGCATTGTGTTTCAAAAAATAATATATGGGAAAAAATTGAATACCATCTATAGAAGAGACACCAAGGTAAAGTTTTCCAGGTTACATACCCATAGAAGATAGTTTGAAACCCTGAAGATGAGTGAAGATGAAACTATTGCATCCTACCTATTGAGGGTTGATGAAGTTATTAATATCATAAGAGTATTTGGAGAAGAAGTGAAAGAGTACAATGTTGTTTAAAAGGTATTGAGATCACTAACTACTAAGTTTGACTCTAAGGTGTTTATAGTAGAGGAAATGCAAGATTTGGATAAGCTAGAGATGGATGGGCTTCATGGCACCTTGACTTCCTATGAGATGAGATCAAATGAAGGAAGACCTCTCAATAAGGAAGCAAATTCCAATGTTGAAAATAAGTCAAAGGCCAAAAAGGTCAAAAGTGAGGTATGTTCAGATGTTGATGATGATGAACTCATAAATATGTTTTCTAGTAAGTAAAGAATAGGTTTAGGTAAGTACAAAGATAAGTTTCCATTCAAGTGTTTTAACTATGAATAAATTAGACATTTTAAAAACAAGTGTCCTCATAAGAAGAAGACTGAGGAGGATATATAGACAATAAATCCTATAGGTTTAACAAGAGCAAGAAGAGTTTTAGAAGGTATGTAGGCAAGAAAAAGTCATTCAAGAAAAAGAAGAGATTATATACCAAAGAAGACATCCCATTTGATGTGAGTGATTTAGATATATCTAATAATGATGATGGAAGTAATGAATCAGAACATGATGAAAATAAAACCCTATTCATAGACATAAAATTAGATAATGAGGGTTTTTCAAATGGAAATGTCTTTTGATTGATGTATAATTAGATGAATAAGTATACTATTATGATGAATAAGGAGAAGCTAAATTATATATTGAGGCAGATTTGGTAAGTGCCCTAAAAGAGTTAAAGCTTGTGAAGAAGAAGAAAAAAAAATTAAGTCATTAGTTTAGGAATATGAGGAGTAGATTAGATTATTTTAAGAAAAGATGAGAAACACCTCCAAAGAGTATGAAGAGATCATCCATCAAGTTCAAACCCAGATAGAGATTGTGGTAGTAAGCCTAAAGGCTAAAGAGGAAGATTATAGTAGGTATGAAACATAAATAGAATCTATAAAATATGAGTTAGATTAGGAATCCAAAAGATGAAGAGCTTAGTGAATTTTTAAAAGGGTACTAAAGCTCTTGATGATATATTAAGTAGTCAGAAGTCTACACGTGACAAGACATGTCTTGGATTCAAAGAAGACCAAAAGAAGGCATCTTAAGTTGAGAATAGAATTGTTAAATACAATAAGGTCAACATGAAAATACCTATTAAACATCCCAATGTTACAAGGTATGTTATTTCTCTTAGTGGTTACTATTTAACATGCAGTTAGTTTGGTCATAGAGCAAGAGAATGTAGAAGACCCTCCAAGAATGAATACTCATGAAACTATGGAAGAAGAAACATTTGATCAAAGGGATACCACAGTCATCGTGAATCAAATGGTATGTATAATGTGGTTTTTTACATCTATCATAATGTAGGACACATTGCAATATTTTATCCTAACATATTTATAAATTCATCAAGTCAAAACAAGAAGTTTGAAGCTCTTATAGTGGAAGAAAGAAGGCACATAAATGTATAGAAGCCAAAGGCAGTAAAGTCAAATCATGATCAGTCTACAAGATCAAATGGAATTATTTATATTATATAACATACCATAGGTAATAAATATAGTAAGGAATGCCAAGAACACCTATTATTTGCATGTGTTGACAAGGTAGTTAAAGAAAATAAGGATAATAAGGTTGGTGATGAGATCAAACCTATAGTGTCAGTCAAGTCCATAAGAATTTTGAAGAATGTTCAGTATTGTGAAAAGAGTATGGATATCTCAAAATATATTTATTTTATATTTTTTTAGTGCCCTATGAAATGGGTGGCTCCATTAAGCTTCATGGAGACATTCTTCTATCAATAGAAGCATGAGGGTGTAGTCAAAGAAGGTGTCTTTTGAGAAGATTCTAAGATGTATATACTGTAAACAAGGAGATGAAGATGGATATTATCCATTTTTATGTTGATAAATCTATTTTTTGAAGTAGCATCATGATGAGATATCTAAGGCTATTATTAGGTATCTATTCAGTTAAAGTGTAGAAATTCATATAATAGGTAATCTTCTAAGATCTGTTTGTTATGAGTAATTGATCTAGATTTGTGAAGACAAAGGGGAGTCCATATTTCTACATTTGGTATTTATTATGGGATATCCTTGTGTGTGTTCAAGAGTTTGATCTTCTTCAGCCATGTCAAGAAAGGTATGTGATCTTGAGTTCCTAGTTCTTATAAAAGAAGATATGTTTAGTCTAAGGGGGAGCTTGGTAGCTCTGCTTTATTTGTCAAGAAAGTGATTGATTTTTTCTAAGCATCGATATAATGATAGATTATGTATAATATTATTTAGAGACTTTATTCATTGAGGTATTGATGAATTATCTAGGAGAGTGACCTAATTAAAAAGTTTATCAGAATGGTTATCATAGTTTCTAAAGACTATGTGTTATCCAGTGTCTTTGAGGGATAGTATCAAATCACAAGAAAAAGAGTATGATTTCAGTTTTTTTAAATAATATTTGATGTATACTACTAATATAAGCATGGGGGATGCTTGGTTTGAGGGGGAACTATTCAAGTTATTAACTAAGCTTGATCTATGTTGAATAGGTTTTGTAATATGAAGTTCATTTGAAAGAGATGATAGTTTTAAAAGACCTTTTTCATTAATGTCAAAGGGGGATAAAGATAAAAAATATAAGAAAAGGGACCAAATCATAAATGGAAAAATGAAAATTAAGAACTAGGTCTGAGAGATGATTGCCATCAAGAGTGGTTAACAGAGTTTTTTGATATTGCTTGCCATCAATGATAAACGAGGAGATTGTTGAACATTGTCATTGATTAAGGGAGAGATTGTTGAGCAGAGTCATTGAGTAATAAGATTTGATATTTTATGTTGTAATTAATGTTAAAATTTCTTATGAAGACGTATGACTATTTTATTGATGCTCATTTGTAGGTGCTATGATGAAATAAGTGAGCTCTGAAGAAGAAACTATGTGTTCTAGAGATATATTTAATATATTCTAAATATGTTATAAATTAGATACAAAGATGAAAATGATCCTAAGAAAACTTGAAATTTTTTGAGAATGAGAGAGATTGTTTGAGGTTGTACATTAGGTATTGATTACCTTACAAATGATTAAAAGGTTAGTTCCAAAGATATATGCATTCAACTTCAAAGATGTTATAGTCTAGCTCTAAAGATCTATAATTAGATTCAAAGATGTTTTATTGAATTTATAAATAATAGTGTGTATATTATTTTTTTTGAGCATACATAAGAGGCATTAGAACACAATAAATTTCCAAGTTAAAGTCATTAGAGTGGATATAAGATTAGATTCAAGGCATTATTAAGAATTGTAGGTCAAGGCTTGGAAAGCAAAATAAAGATGGTGGCCAAATGAGGTAATAGGATAAATTTCCATGACATGGGTGATCAGGTGAACACTTATAAAGGTGAGTCAAGTTGATTTTAGTATGTGCATGAATTTTTAGATCAAGGTTTGTAAGTAAAGGCTTGAAAAGTATTTCAAGGTTTCTCGAGTGCAAAAAAAAAAGAGTTGTCTACCTGAGAATATTCTATCAGTTCTCATTCATATGTGAAGCATCTAAATGAGAACCTAAGCTATTCATGGTAGATGAGGAGGGTTCTATCTCAAATATCCAAGCATTGGTTTCTAGAAAGAGGAGCTAAGTTTTATGAATGATCTTAAGACTAAAAGATGGTCTAAACCCTAACCATGACCCGATGTTGAAGATATTGTTTGAAAGAGCTCAAAATAATTTGATATGATCAAAAAATTGATTAGATTTTAAATGAACTCTTGCAAGAATCTCCAAGTATGATTGGTTTCTCAGGTGAGTGAGAAGACCGTATATAAAAATGGTTATCTTTTGGAATTTGTTTTAGAAGGTAGAGTTGATTGATTTAAAGTTTCCTAGTGGTGCAGATAGTAAGGAAATCAGATAGATGTGAGAAAATGTTTCCTAATGTGTTTTTATTTAAGATTGATGCATTAAAATTCATGATGATGTTGTTTGCTTCCTTAGTGATCTATACTTTCTTTTCATAATCTTGGAAGTATATGTAAGAGGTTAAAACATTACAGCCAAAATGGCTTATCTAACTATGTAGAGTTTGTGAGAGAGAAGGTCATTAGATTGGTCTGTAAGACTAATAGTCTTTATTAAAGCTCATGATATGAGTGGTTGAGGTTGATCTAAGGATGTTATAAAATCCTAATCATGAACTTAAATCCTTTCAATATATTCAATCATTTATCATATGTCCATGTTTCCTTGACTGTGTTTTGGAGCCAGTTGGCAGTTCTGATTGAACATCTTGTAGAGAAGTATTTGAGTCTATTTACCCTATGTTGATGTATTAGATTAATTTTGTGATGATCTTCAGGTCATGAGGCTGTTTATTATTATTATTATTATTATTATTATTATTATTATTATTATTATTATTATTATTATTATTATTATTATTATAATATATATATATATATATATATATATATATATTCCATGGTTATTTGGAAAAAATTAAGTATATGCCTTATGTGTTCAAGACAAAGTTTCTATATATGCACAGACCTTTTAAAAGTAGTGATTTGAGAAAGGGTTCAAGTGGTAATGGACCTAAAAGGTATTATGGACATAAATTAAATTTGGCTAAGATATATTGGATAAGCATATGACTTTTTCATACCATTTGAGTTGTTTGGATATGCTTCAAGAAAGATCAAAGTGTAACATGTTGTTATTAAGGACTATTAGGTTTCTATAAGCCTAAAAGAAGAGTAAGGGATAATTAATGTATGTCCAACCTATTGTAGTGATTGAATCATGATTAAGGTTTATTATTTTAATATTAAAAAACCTATTCATGGTGTACCTAAGTGATTTTAATATGTAGTTGACTAAGAAAGATATGATCAAGTGACTTGTATAAAAGCAAGGAAGTTTAGGCCTATTTGGTATGCTCAGAGGATGCTAAGTATAGGAGAGCATAAAAGAATAAGAGAATGATATAGATCATTGGTGAGTATAATGAGGTCATGCAGACCATCATATAATTTTTATGAATATCTAATAGAGGTTCTACATATGAGGATCAAGGTTACAAGACCTAATCAAGCCATGAAGATGTCTAGTTGAGTGAAGAAGGTTGAAGGTTAGTTTGAGAGGGACTAAAGTGAGTGAACATTTGAAGGAGTAGATCATAAGATTTTGTAGAAGTAAAAAAAATTTATGAAGGTGATTAAATAATCATGTGGCTGAGTTGGTTTTGAGTCATCTAGAGGGTTGGTGCCTCCTTACAAGTGGGTGCTTGATAAAGACTAGCTGAGCTGGTGTTGAGCTAGGTGGGGTTAGTACTCCATGTGAAGTTTGTTCTTCACTAAGGTTTAATGTTTTTATTATAGGACTATATTCCATTTTCTTCACCAATGGGTTTTCTACCCCAAGAGGGTTTCCATGTTGTGTTCATGTGTTTAATGCTCTTATGATTTGATTCTTATGCTTGTTAAGATTTACATGATTGTTAGAATGGTTCATGTATGATTAAGTGAAATTAAATGAAAATATTTGAATACTAATTCAAACCCCCACCATCAATCATCTTATTTCTAATAAGAGAAACCCATGGCATCATAGACCCATTGAATCTATTCCCTAATTCCTCTCTTTGGTGTAACTCACATAACACTTACCTACCTTCTCTCTCTTTCGCACTTATTCTCTTCTCTCACACTTCTATTATATATTTATCCACTATTGATTTGAAATGTTTCCTCCACCTGAGTATGGTGAAACCCTTCTCATTTATATCCTTTGAGCAATAAATAATGATCTAGTTTATGTTATCCATGAGTTGTTTCAATGTGTATGTTAATTTAGTTGATCTTGCTAAGTGATAATTTCTCTTCCTTGGCATGTTTTCCTTGATTTCATCCATATTTAGCTTGAAAAGTTTATTGAAGGTTTCTTAAATTGTTATAATGAATCTTTCATGAGTTTAGTGAGTTTTTTATCCTTTAGTTTCTAGTCATGACCTTGGGTTTAGTCATCTTAGCTTAAGTTACATTCACCAACCTCCATGAGAAATACTACTTCAAAGGGTGATTTGGCTTAGTGCATGTGTAGATTAGGCTTGTGTTTGAAGATTACTTGAAGTGGGTTGTTAGTGGTCATCTTACAATTGTTACATCACCTTCTTAGGATATATTTATTTCATGTTCTTTCCATCTCTTTTCATCCAAACAATAAAATAATATAGTTGATAAGCTATCAAAGGCAAATCTAGGTAGATATCACTTTAATTTAGAGGTTTACCTCTGTTATAGGCAACCCATAGGCCTAGAGGTAATCCCATGTTCCACTTAATTTGGAGAAGTCTTGAACAACCTCTCAAAGGGCACAAAATTGAGGGACAACGAGTCTTAAAATACTCTTTTTATTATTTCATTTTTTACTAATAATGAATTAAAGTGGCTCACTCTATTTACCTTAGAATTCCTCCTTTATATCAATATCTACATCTAAAAACTCATAGCTTTCATGAGATCTTTAGGGTAATGAAAAAATAAATGAATCAATGTCATTATTTTCTTATTTCATCTTGAAACTCTTTAAATTAGTTGTAGCCTTATTATATTTTTAATGAGTTATTTTTTAAGACACCATGATGATTAATAAGTGAAAAGACTCCATTTTAAGGCATTTGAAGTGTATATATGTTCAGTAAGATCAATCCATCTAAGTTAAATGTATACATAGTCATGTGTTAAGGTAGAATAAATAGGATAAATTTTTCAATTAAAGGAAATATCAGTACACAACCTTTAACTAAAATAAAGTCTTAGAAACATTTTTAAATTTAGTGTCTCTTAACTAGGTTGAGTTGTATTAGTGGATAATGTTACAACTATAGAGGATAGAAAAATGAGATGGATTCCTCATCTTTAGCCAATTGACTACCTAAAAATGCCATGTGTTTGGATATGTTGATCATAACACCGAATCATCTCATAACCTAGACTAAATCATGAGTATGATGAAGCCCATCAGTCCAGCATATAATCCTTGGTAAAAATGTTCATATTTTATAACTTAAATGTCATCTTATAATTCCATAAATTTATGATATCCTAATAGTAAATTTTAATATTAGTTTAATTAAGGATTCCATCTTGGTATACCAAGATTGAGGAGATTATTTGAGGCCATAGATATATTTTTAAAGTTTGTAAAGTAAGGAATAATCTTCCATAATAAAATTATGGTTGCTTCATGTATATTTACTCTTTGAGGTCACTGTGAAGAAATGAACTCCTCACATCCATTTGATGAACATCTTAGTGATCCGCTATGATAATACCAATATTTATTCAGATTGAGTTCATTTTAGCAACTAAAGCAAATGTCTCATTATAGTTAATTTTATGTACCTAATAAAAACCATTTTCTACCAAACATTATTAACTTATCTATGGACCCATTTGCTAAAAATTATGTTTGGTAGATCCACCTACATTGAGGAAGTTCTCTTCCCTTATTAAGAGGGAATAAATATTAAGTGTTGTTCCCTAGTAAGGAATGATACACATATTGCATAGTAGTATCTCACTTAGGAAGTTCTTGATTACTCATGAAATGATTATGGATTAGATTTAAATGCAATTAAAGCATGTAGGTATTTCTAGAATCATGAACAGGGTCACCCATTAACTGATGGATCTACAACCTATTGGGTAACACCTTACAGTGTTTTTCTATGAAAAATAATAACATATTTTAGTGATTTAGGATGAGATTCTTCATCTTCTCAAGATATTCTTGGAGGAGGAGAAGGTGAGTCCTCGTCACTTAATGAACACAAAAACTAACAAGAACAAAAAAATTACCAATAGGCCAAGATCTTGAAACAATACTCAAAATTGATTCATATGGATTAATTGAAATAATTACAAACCCACACCATGCTAACATAAGCCTAAACATGGAAATTAAAGTCTACATGCAAAATTTAAAAAAATAAAAAATAAAATCTAAAAAAACATCTATTTTTAGCAGTTGCTATTTATAGTAAGTTTCGCATATAAGCACGTGTGGATCTAAAAATTTCCAAAAATAACCTAAATGATAAAATTATCCTATGGACCAAAATTCAACTAAATTTGACTTCCTGTTCTAAAAATATATAATTTACAAAATTAGAAAGTTCTCAAAAAAATCATTAAACATTAATTTCGGACCCCTAGATGATCATGTTTGGCCTCCAAAAAATATTGACATTAGATATAAAAGGATAGAGAAACTTAGGTAAGAATATAAATTCTTAAGAACTTTGTTTTGGCATGTGGAATATCTCAAATAGAGATACAAGTCAAAATTTATGGCCTCTAAAATGTTGGCCTATTTTTTCTATAGCATTCTCCTCTGGTTGAAAATAACTCAGCTCCTGCGAGTTACCCTGATTGTACTACTGCCATTTTTGCTTGTCAATATTGTTTAACTCCCATTCTATAATCCAAGTGTTGTCTTTTTTCTGAAATCCTTCCCACTACACCAAATACCTATTATAATTCCCTTGCCTTGTGCTCAATGTTTTCATATCCAAAACCTACACTATTTTTTCTTTCTTCTTGTTTAGAACTTACTGCTCCCATTTTACCTCTTCATATTCATCACCTTCATCATCTTATCCATGGAATTAATATAAATATGAAATAATAAATATTGGAAATATATCAAAATTATGTGGTAAACTCACCTCATATGCATTATCATTGATTTTTTTCACAATTATGCATGGTTTGATGTTCTTGTACTACACCTTATTGTATGTGCCTATTGGAAACCTTTCTTTCCTCAAGTAAACCATTAATAAATATCCTTCATAAAATACCTTTGATCTTATTTTGACATATATTTTTTCTTTATATTTCTCATTACTTTCTTACTCCTTTCAACTATTGTATATGCTCTGCAAACGCTTCTACATCATCACTAATTTGTTCTGCAATTGGAAATTGTACCAAACCTAAAATACCCATAATATTTCTCCCATAAATAATTTGATAAGGTGGATTTCCTATTGATTTATTAACTAAATGATTATATACAAACATGGATTATGGTAAAACCAAGTCCCATTATTTTGGCTTCTCTCCCACTATAAATCTCAATAAATTTCTCAAGCTCATATTCACAAATTATAATTATCAATATATTTGTGGGTGATATGCACTAATAAATTTTAGCTTATTACCCATATTCTTCCAAAAACTCATCCAAAAATGACTTAGGAATTTCATGTCCCTATCTGAAGTAAAACTTTTTGAAACACCATGCAATCTCACAATATCCATAAAAAATAATTTTACAACTCTAGTGGCATCATTGGTTTTCTTACATGAAATTAAATTAACCATTTTAGAAAATTTGTCTACCACGAGAAAAATTAAATCATTACCTCTCTATGTATTTGGCAATCCCAACACAAAATCCATACTCAAATCTACCCATGGTCCTCTTGAAACCAGTAATGGCATGTATAGTCTAGTATTTTATGCATGCCCTTTAGCCACCTGACATATTATACACCTTATAACATACCTTGTCACATCTCTCCTCATCTTTGGCCAAAAATACTTTTCCTCCAACAAAGCTATTGTCTTCATCTTACCAAAATGTTCAACCAAACCACCACTATGTAATTCTCTTATTATATTGTATCGTAGAGACCCAACTAGAATGCATAATATTTTTCCTTTAAAGAGATAACCTTCTTGTATAATATACACATAATGAATAGCATTTGTCCCACCTATTAATGGATTCTTGCATTTCATAACGACCTTACTAAAATATGGATCAGCATCATATAATTATTTGATAGATTCAAATCCAACTACTTCACTCACCATAGTAGTTAATAATGTTACCCTCTTCCTTAATGCATCATATACCTAACTATGTTTTCCTAAATTATGATTTAACAAAAAATTATACCCTTGAAAGAAAGAAACACACTTTGCCTACCTACTATTCAACTTATTTTGTGTATTTACATACTTCAAAGCCTCATGATCTGTAAATAGTATAAACTCCTTAGGCACCAACTAATGTCTCTAGTATCTTAATGATTTTCCAATTACATAAATTTCAACATCATAAGTAGAATACTTTGTTCTTACCTCATTCAATGTCTCACTAAAATATGCTATTGGCTTTCTTTCTTGACTCATCATAGCACCAATTCCCACAAATGAAGCATCAAAATCAACCTCAAACACTTTATTAAAATATAGTAATGCTAAAATTGGTCTTTATGTAATCTTCTTCCTCAAAATTTCAAAACTTGTTATGGCTACTCTAGTCCATGCAAATTCCTTCCCTCTCATGCAATCTATTATTGGTGCCACAATACTACTAAAATTTTTAATAATTTTTTTGTAAAAAATTTATAAACCATGAAAACTTCTTACATTTGTAATGCTTTTTGGAATAGACCACTCAACAATTTCCTTTATCTTTTCTTCATCCATTTTCACACCATCTGTTGAAACTACAAATCCCAAAAATACCAAACTATTATGCATAAACATGTACTTCTTCAAATTTGCATACAACTTTTCTTTTCTTAACAAATCCATTACCATTATTAAATATTTTAAGTGTTCTTTAGTCCTAATAAATATCAAAATATCATCAAAACAAACAACCATAAACTCACCAATATATTATCTTAGCACTATATTCATCACCCTCATAAATGTGCTAGGTGCATTAGATAATCTGAATGGCATCACCATCCACTCATATAAGCCATCCCTAGTCTTTAATGTATTTTTCCACTCATCTCCTTCCTAAATTCAAATATGATAATAGCCACTCTCCTTATATCAATCTTGGTAAAATATTTTGCTCCTGTAATCAAATCCATCAAATTATCTAAACAAGGTATAGGAAACCTATACTTTATTGTAATTTTATTCATTACTCTACTATTCACACACATTATATATCCTCCATCTTTCTTTGGATTTAGAAATGGTGGGGTTACACATGGACTCATACTCTCCTTTATCACCTTCTTCCTTAGCAATTTAGTAACCTATTTATTTAATCATGCATGTTCTATTGGACTCATCTTATAAACTACTTGATTGGGTAAAGCTGATCTTGGAATCAAATCAATGTGATGTTGAATATCTCTCTTTAATGGTAAACCATATGGTAACGCATCAGGCATAGCATATATATTTTCTTTCAACACTCTTGTTGCTTCTTTTGGTATTGGCACCATTTTTATTTCTTCATTCTTTGCTACTAGTGCATAATAGCAACTTACTACCTTCATATATTGGATAAATTCTTTAGTATAGATCATGATTTATATCTTCTCTTCCTTGTTAAGAGGTAACAAAACTACCTTTGTACAACCTTTCCAAAACGTGTATGTGTTCTTTGCTCCATCATGAACTACTTTCCTGTCAAATTGACATGGTCACTCCAATAACACAACGTGCATCATCAAAATAACATCACACCATATTTCATCATTATAAGTTTTTCCTATAGAAAATTTGATTAAGCACCTTTTATCTATTATACCCTCATTCCCTTTCTTAAACCATGAAATTCAATAAGGGTTAGGATGATTTTCACATTGTAAATTTAGTTTCTCAATCATTTATTTAGAAACCATATTTTCACAACTACAACCATCTATAAAAAAAATTCATACCTTTCCACCCAATGTACATCTTGTTCAAAAAATATTTGATCACAGCCATGTATCACCACCTTATTTATTCTACACTTTTTCCTTCCTTGGAGTGATCATGGTTACTCTCATCATGAGATTCTCTCCAACATCTGATGGTGTAACTTCAATATTTAGCTCTTCTATTTCAACCTCAACTAGATTTACTCTTGTATGATCTTATTGCCTCCTTAATCTTGATAGTTTGGACACTCAAATGCTCAATGTCCTTCTTCTCCACATCTATAATAGATATAAGATCTATGTTGATTTAGAAACTATCCTCTAGCACCTCCATAACATTGTCCTCTTTATTGGTATTGAAACCCTTTCCTATTATTATCTTGCCTTTCTACAGTATGTGATGTTTCACCTTTATTGCCATTAAATTCACCTCTAGTGGTATTAAAGTCATGTCATCCCCTTATTAGAGCGGATCCACCACTTTTTACACCAATAGATATCCTTCTAAAATTTCATCTATTTTCTTTTTGTTCTACCTTCAAAGCTAATTGGTAAGCCTTCTCCATGTTAAGTATTTTATGCATGCTTAATTCATCTTGAATAGAAAATTTCAAACCACTTACATACCTTGCATCCATCTTCTCTTTTTTTTCATCATGCTCCATTCATATGGAAATCTTTTAAAATTCATCTATAAACTCTTGTATATTGTGATCTTTTTGCCTCAAATTTTGAAATCTTCTGTATAAGGTTTATACATATTCCACATGAATAAATTTCTCCCTCAGCTTCTTCTCCATATTTTTCCATGAATTAATCTTATCTTTATCTTTTCTCTATCTCTCTTTTTGTAGGTGATCCCACCAAATCATTGCATGACCTTTGAATTCAGTACATGAAAACTTTACCTTCTTGTCTTCTCTTAAAGTCTCCCACATGAAGAACTACTTCATGCTATTCATCCAATATATAAACTCCTCTAGTTTTAAGCTACCTCCATAATCTTTAACATGAATCTCGATTCCTTCATTTCTTCCTTCTAAATCCCAAACCATCCTCTCTTCCATTGATGGTGGTTACTCTTGTTATTCTTCTTACAAAATTTATTCATCATGATCTGTGTGTTCCTCATCACCACCCTATTGCCTTGCTTGATTGGTGATAACCTATGTTATTTATTGAACTTGCCTATATATTTCTTGTATATTCGAGTTCATTTGTGCCATACTTGCTAATTCTCTTTCCATTCTTCTCTCCTCCAAGATTCAAACTTGCTCTGATACCAGATAATGAACCTAAAAACTAACAAGAACAAAAAAATTACTAATAGGCCAAGATCTTGAAACAATACTGAAAATTAATTTGTATTGTTTTATTGAAATAATTACAAACCCAAACCATGCTTGAATAAGCCTAAACTTGGAAATTAAAGTCTACATGTAAAATTTAAAAAAAAAAACTCAAATCTAAAAAAAATGTCTATTTTTAGCAACTGCTATTTATAGTAAGTTTTGCATGCAAACCTATGTGGCTATAAAAATTTCTTAAAATAACCTAAATAATAAAATTAGCCTATATAATTAAATTCAACTAAATTTGACTTCCTTTTTTTAAAAATATACAATTTCTAAAATTAGAAAATTATTGGAAAAAAATCATTAAATGTTAATTTTAGACCCCCAAATGATCATGTTTGGCCTATAAAAAATATCAAAATCAAATCTAAGTGTATAGAGAAGCTTAGAGAAGAATTTAAATTTTTGAGATGGTCATTTTGGCATGTAGAAGAGGTTAAACATAGCTACGAGTCAAAATTTATGGCCTCTGAAAGGTTGGCCTATTTTTTCTGCATCATCACTACTCTCTTCATCATAACTAGAATAAGGATTTAGACCATTAGTAAAATTGATAGGTGGAACTTAATCATCAAAACTATCATCAAATATTGATGCATCTAAAGACTTGGGGAGAAGTGTTGAGTTTAGAGTCTAAATGACCCTCTTCATAATAAACACTCCTATCAATGAAAAAATTCATGAGTGATGGGATGGATATATATGTATCCCTTAACACACTTAGGATATATAATGAATATGCAAGGTTAACTCTATAGTTCCATTACCTTGCATTTCTTCTTCAGAATGTAAGCCATAACAGGAGATCCAAACACTCATAAATGCATCAATATGGGGTTTTGACCATTCCATGATTCAAAAATAGTGACTCCCTTCAATACCTTATGAGGAACTTGGTTTTAGATATAACACACATAGTTGATGACCTCAACCCAATACTAAGGTGTATGTAACTTGGATTGGAGCACACAACTATCCATTTCCTTCAAGGACCTATTCTTTTACTCCACAATACCATTATACTAAGGACTATATATAATTGTACATTATAGTTCAATCTCATCTAAAGTTTATAAATTTTTAAAATGACTACTAACATACTCACCAACATTTTTAATGAAAAAAATATTGATGGATTTGGCTTTAAAAATGTTCAAAGACCTCTAATTTCTACATAATAAAATACACCCAAGTATACCTCAAAAATTCATCAATGATTTAGGTAATAATGTATTTAGTCATTTTGAATGGAGGTTTTGGAAATGAACTAACAATGTCACTATGGACAATATCCAATATATTTTCATCTCTCTATGATTTACATTTGTCATACTTTAATTGAGGATGCTTACAAAGTGTGCAACCTTGGTAAAATATAATAGAAATCTAGACTCGTTTCAAGCCTAAAACCATGTCATGATGAGTGAGTTACTCTATGTATCAATAATTGATATTATTTAATCATTCATGTCATAATTTACTCACCCAATTTGAATAAGTGACTAGTGCAGTAGAGGGTTGATCAGGATCAAAATGTGAGAAATTATACAATCATTACTATGGAGTCACTATCTACTTCCCTAGTAACCATTAAATTAGGTGTGAACTCAAATCTCTTTCCCAAATTGATGTGGGTGATGTGATAAATAGATAGGGGAATTGTGGATAAAAAGGAAACTCATAGATCACCATAAAATGTCCCATCATTCCCTTCACTAAATCCTCTCCCACTGACTTCTATGGAAGTATCATCACTCAATAAGATGGAAGACATAGAACAAAAATCTAATGATGATCTTGTGATTAGTTTATGTGGTGCATGGCACCTGATTTAATTACCCATGTGGAAGGTTGGGACACAACTTTAAAAAAAAGTTTGTCCTTATCTTTTCCTTTTTTACTATCTTTGTTCTTTTAAAGACTCCTGTGGTGATGAAATTTGAATGGAATAATTAAGGACACTAATATTATGCTTATATAGCATTTTTCAATTGGTTAATTTACTTCTTCATGCATTTATATTTATCATGCCCAAATTTATTTCGATAGGCACATGTGAGTTGTTCTTTCTTGGGTTTATTAATTGAAGATGATGACTCTTTTGATGCTTTGTACTTATCATCATATTTTTTCAATTTATTTATTCTAGGTCTTTCTTGTTTTTTTTGTTTTCCTTCCTACTGGAATCCATTTTTTATCATGACTCATAACTAAGGCATGAAATTTATATGACTTTAGTTTACCCATTTGAATAAGTTTGTCTTGATCCTAAATCTAGTCAACAAGAAAGTCATACAAGGATGCATGGTCCATGTAGATCCAAGGGAAATATTGGTGGTGTGGAAGGTAGAAATGAAGAGAGAATAGTCAGAACCTAATTTTTCAAATATGGAATTAATAAATTGATCATCCATTTTGTCAATGTGACATAGTTTTAGCTATAACCTAAGTGATTCAAATTTTGTGAAGAAGTATTTTATTGTATCAAAATTATCTAGACTAAAATTAATGAGATCATTCTCCAACTCATAACCCCTCATGATGTCCTACCTCCCAAATAATGTTTCTAATGTGATCCAAAGTCCACTATGATTAAATGAAAATTTAATATGAAAGAGCAAGTTAGGAGACATAGACGAGCATAATAGATTATAGTCTTCATCACTTCTATGTACTTCTTCACCTTCTTTGCATCTAGTGTATGTTTTGTTTCTATACCCATAGTGATCGGTGTAAGACTTTACTCATCAAGTGGATTTCTATTTTGACTTTCCATTATTGATAATTAAACATAATAAGAAGCTAAGCATTAGGCTGATCCATTACAGTGAGTAATAATGTGTTGAACTAAGTGTGAAAAAAATATAGTTATATGTAACCCCCTAAATATATAAAGGTTAAATTTTACAATGAACTAAATTACCACCAATGTGTAGAGCTTGAATAAACTCACACTTTCAAAAAAATGGCTCCTAAATAGGAATTGTCAACTGGAAGTTATGGAAGTTCCAATGTTTATTGATTTTAGAAAATAATGATCTCCACTTTACATGAATTTGAAACAAATTGAGTTGAATATTTTTAGTGTTTAAAATTTTTAGATGACTTTTTGTGAAGAAACTTTAAGCCCACTTAGGTTGAATATGAATAAAGTCTTAGATTCCCATGTGATTAGGGGGATATTAGGTAGTATGAGGGCATCATCTTGATTTATTTGATTGATGTGGGAGTGATGTCACCCAAAAATGACTCAAATTTATCAATGAATTGTCTCATAATTCACATGATTAAATTTGGTGTCCATGTGGTTATCATTATATTTTTGAACTTCCTTTGTAGTCAACATAGTTTTTAATCCAAGTTACCATCATCATACCTCATGAATTTAATGTTGACATCCCTATGAAAATAATCAAATTTTTATACCCCCTCTACTTTTGATGGAGATCTATATTATAATTATAAGTGATGATTTTAGTTAGGATTGAGGACTACATGCATACCCAAAATTTATGATGCTAAAGTTGGTGACCCTTCTTGTAGTCAAAAAACATTTTAGGATTTCAATGGTGGTTTATAGTCATGAATATTTTTTATTGGTCTATAAGTTAATATTCCCAATATCATGGTTTCAAACTACTTAATAAGTTATTTTCCTTAATGTTGTATTGTGTATAACTCTAGTAGTTTATAGTTATAATGCTAAAAATTTATGTCAGAGATTTAACCTCCCCTATTTATCTAGCCAATCTAGGATTTTTAATGGATTTAATAGGTATTGATGATCTTATATACAAAATTTTGGCGATAGATCACCCCTCTAGGGTCCTTAATACCCCAAAATATTTAATATAGGTTTATAAGACAAGCTTGTGCACAAACTTTGAGTTGACTATAGGCTAAGGTGTGAAACTTGTCCTTGCTCTCTTTCCCTTCTCTAAGAGTCACATAGAGATGTGTTTCCAACTATGAGTGTGATCTTAGCATGATAAATTCATCACACATCTCTAATAACCTCTTTATCTCCTGACCTTCTCTAGAAATAGAAACTTCTTTACACTACCTTCTTTTAACCAAAAAATCACTCTCTTATGTCAAGACATTGCTTTAGGATTGGACAACATGAGTGAAACCACTTAGACTACCTAGACCTTAAGATATTCAACCATGATATGATTATTTTTGAGACATCATTCCCTTTTTATAGATATTAAGGTAAGATATTCCACCATGATATGATTCTTGACTTGTGATCATGTTTCTAGGTCAGTTTACCACATCATGGTTCTACCAATGTAACAATGACATTCTCAAAATTATCAAACCTTATTAAATATTTATAGGAGTTTAAAACTATCATCTCAAAATGCTCATACCTCCATGGATTGCACTTAGATCCCTGATTAAGTTGCCTATAGGTGTTATTATAGGATATAAGATAGTGTGCTTTAAATTGGGCTCCAAATTTTTTTAAACTATTTGAGAGTTTAAAATTTACTCTTTCCTCTTTGGGATCCTTCTCACAACTTAATTTTTTCTTGTACCACCACCATTACTGGTCAATGTTCAATCTCACTTGACTATAGGTGACAGTCACAAGAGAAACTATGTGCATATTTTGGTCCTTTCACTCCATATAGAATAGCCTTGAAACCAAAAATTTAAAATGACAACTGATCATCATGGTATGATAGGTTGGAAACAACATGTCACCCTTTTTTATGAATACTAATGTAGGAGGGAGTTACTTTGCTATAGCGAAAACATGTATGTAAAATAGAAATGGAGTTCCTCACTAGCAAAAGAGATGCTTATGTCTGTATTATTTACACCACACATGCAAACTAGACAATGAACCATGTGATAAAGATGGTCCTACCTTAAAAAACATGTGTAACACTTAGGTTACAAATACCAATCCAAACAAAGAAGAAACTTGAAGGCCATGGGAATGTGTAGGCAGAAAAGAGGAGCAAACATTCCTAGAAATAGTTAATGAAGAATAGTATACCAATCCTATGACTATTGACATGAATTTTAAGTATACAAAGAGAAATACCACCTACCAAGTGTACTTTATCTAACTCAACTCCTCTTGGTTATACCAAACTGAAATTGGTTGACCATTTCTGCTAGTTTAGGAGAGCAATAGGAAAGATAGAATGGTTGTTGACATTTTCAAGTCTTTCAAAGTTGATTGAGCGTGAAATGGACTTAGGGGACCTAAAGAGACATGTTTGAATTCCTCCAATCTGTGAATTATGTTATATAGGTTGTAAAAAAATTAAAACCTACCATTTTTCTCATTGATCTTCTTATTTGGACATCACACATGTAGTTTTTAGTTTAAAACTTCCATATCTAACATACTCCTAACATATAGGATGTTGAAATACACTTGGATACACTTTTATTCCTATGTAAAGTGTACAACTCCAATAAACGACCTAAAATATAACCCCTAGATGATATAAAACCAACTCTAGATAAATTTAACAAAGATAAACATAATGTTGACCTTAAGAAGACCATGTTACACATTTTATACTTTAATATACCCATATAACAAGTTTGACTCTATAGGGGGTTGACCTAATTTGGCTTTTGCTTAAATTAGTCGACTTTTTAGTAATTTCTTAGGAGTGGCAAGCTAGCTATGCCAAAAAATAGTAGCCTTCTCCTACCCATTGGGATATGGTGTCACCTATATGTATATTTGACATTGAATTCCCTGTGAAACCACACCAAAAAATAGGAAACAAGACACACAAGACAATGCACTAAAGTAAACACACTTATGTTCTCAATAACACTTAGGGAAAACATGCATAATAATAAACAAAACACACCTATCCTAATATGTAACAGACCTCAAACACTTCAAGTAAAAGATAGTTAACCATAATTTAACTTGGGTAAAAGAAGTACCACTTGCATAATTATTGCTCTAATAAATCAATCCATCATGTGAAGCACACTTACCAATAAAAAATTGCTTATATAGACAATCAAAGTACTCACCATGTTCAGATCTTCCTCTGTCTACAAGTGTGATTCTTGGATATTTCAAGGACACTCCTTCAAGCCTTCTAATAATCTTGTTTTTCTCTGCAACTTGTTTGACTTCTACCCTGTCCAATTGGCACTCCTCAAACTGCAACCTCAGAATGATTAAAATTGCTTCAACTTTACCTTATTTTAGGACATGATATACTTGATGTATAGGATCATCAAGATCATCTTATTTATACTCTAACATGCTTGAAAGTGAGTCAACATCAGACTAATGTCTTGACTATTCCCCACACATACACCTTTCTATATTGACTTCATTGGACTCCTCCATGACTATTATCTTCATGACAGATATTTGAGATTGATACTCATGCTATTTCTCAATAAGATATTCTCCTTCCTAATTTTTAGGTTCATAAACAACCTTATTATCAGATTCACACTTATTAGGAGGAGAAGTTGACCTAATCAAATGTTCAAAATATTGACTTATGCTATGGAACCTTTGCCATAGGTCATCTTCTTCTTCATGGTTGTCATGTTCATAAAATTATTCATATTGTGTAGGCAGAATAACATTCTCCTCCTCATTATCTTGATTTAAAAAACATTGAATATTATCATCATCATACATAAGAACAAGGTCAGATATGTTTATGGAAAAGAAACATCAATGCAAATCTCAAAATGTTCATTTCCTTCCTTATAGATGATACATGTGTCAAGATCATCCTTTTCAAATAAATTTAATGGATCATGTCCATAAGTGTCTACACCATACTCATCTAGGAAAAGGTCAAATATTCCCTTAATCTTAGAATATGTTCCATCATCCACAACATAGTCCTCATGATTAATGATTGTGTAATTGAGATAAGAGATTACTTCTACATAGGGCTGAATATGAAACTTATCCAATGATTGAGTTATAATGGTTACTTTTACTCCATTCCTTGCCTTGAAGACCAAAAAGGACAAATTAGTTGAGTGTTAGCCTCCTACTTGGCTATGAAATCCCTTGAGAGGCAAATAGTAAAGTGATTAGGCAAGTCAACCACTACTATGTCTTGAATAATAGAGAAGCTAGGACAATCATGCAAGAAGACTCTCAACCCTTTGACAAGTCCTAATGACTTAGATGGTGTGACATAAATTTAAATCACCCCCTTAATATATGGTTCATATTTCAAGCCTATCTTATTTTCCACAAGTTTGGGCATCACTTAAGTACTAGCCCCACTATCCACTATGCAACTGTCAACAATTTTGTCTCCCATAATGAGATTAAGGTAGAATGGTGGGGGATTTTAAGATTTGTAAGAGGATTTAAAAATGTGTGTAGGAGAATTTTTGAGGTCAATATTACCATGACTTGATGGTTGAGACTTCTTAAAGGATTGATGGTGTATATTTGATCTAGCTTCAAGATGGCATGAGAATGTGACACATGTCCAGATTGAGCCAATTAAGTGGTTTAGTCACTTTTGAGCCCCATGAGTGCCTAGTTGGACCTGACATGGAGGGTCTTGTGTCAATATGTTGTAAACTTTGGATTAAGAGGTAAAATTGATGGGTCTTTCATAGATGAGCAAGAAATCAAAGTATATAAGAGAGTTTGTGGGCCATTCTGAAGCATATTTTCTAGATGGATCGCAGATCACTTTCTACCTCTACCACAATTAGAGCATTCCAATGCAATCTTCACAAGGTAATGGGCTCTCTTCAGCATGGATAAGAGTAAAATAAGTTTTCCAAGAGGTTCTAGCTATGTAGACAAGTGGTCAAGGGCATCTCTAAGTAGTTACACATGAGGACAAAGTTTGTTTGGCCTCCACAACAAAAATTCACCTTCTATATCATGTAAAAGGGCATCTCCAGTCATGAAATAAAAAGGTTTGTTGTAAATATTCATCATTCCTTGTAGTGTTAGTTAGAATAATGTTTTATCTTTGGAATTGATGAATATTTAGGAATGGAAAGAAATATTTTCAAGTTGGGAGCATCTTGGTGGAATTTGGAGGGTTGTTTCTTAGCTTTACAAATTACAACCCATAGTCCTAGAATTGAAAGTGGTGAAAAATGTATAAATATGGGGTTTTTTCCTCTATTCAGGGGTTGGTCATTATAGTTGGTTTTTCATTTTTATCTAAGTCTAGGTTTTGTAATAATTTTTGGGATCAACTGCTATGCGTAGATCTTGTCTCCCTTGTTATGGTGGTTGTAAGTATATAACCATTAGTAAGATTTGAGGGCATGTTTATGTCTCCCTTATCCAATATGGAGAAATATCACCATGCTTTTTCCCATGGTAGCATTTTGAAAAACTGATTTATGTAATATATATTTTCAAGTTTATGAAAATGCTTATATTTCTTTGTTATTTCATTTTGATGAAGTGCAGCAATATGTTTTGCAAGTTATGTTGATTGGATATTTGGGTTTGTTTTAATTATTGGTTATCATTATGAGCATATATCTAGATTATAAACCCTTTCTACATTATTTTAGGATATGTTACTAAATAACTTGTTAACGCACCCTAGGTTTATGGATTTAATAGGGAAAAGTGTTTGAAATCTTAGTTTTAGTGTATATTATAATCTTTCAGGGATCATTTAGCATTTCTCATTATCTTATATTTGAGTTCTCCCTACATCTTTCCTAATGACAATGTCATGAATACTGCAAGATACCCTATTGTTTTAGAATCACCAACAAACCACACCCTTTTTTAAAAATTAACTAAATTACCCTACTTTGCCTTACCCTACAAACAATACACATTTCTTTCATATGATAAGTGTTATTTGCCTAAAAATACATAAGATCTTGCTTATATGACATGCATTTGCATATTATGTTTTATAAATTAGCATTAAAGTCTTCCATCTAGCCTTGTTGTTGAAAATTCTTTAGAATGATGATTGTAGCCACTTTCCCATCTATCTTCATTAGCTTATACGTGATCTAGACCATTTGTTCATTTTGTGTGACAACCCTTCCCAAGTGGAGTATAAATAATTTGTTATGCCCTATTCACATTTGTGCCTCTTTGTGCTAGAAAACCCCATACAGGTTGAATTACATAATCTCTCCATGTGAGCAAGCTACCCCTTAGGTCCTTTGACCTTGGTTTAGGCAAAACTAGAAGTAGTAAGGAGCTAACCATACCCTTTTTTGGTGACTCTTAGTCATTTTATTTATTTCATCCAATTTTTATTACAAACCCTCCCACGGTTATAATGATATATTATCAGGTTTCTCACATTTATTTTCAATTTTATTCAAGTGTTCAAGGCTAAGTAAAATGAGTATACAACTAGGAACCAATACTCATTTAACATTGTTACCAAAGACTAAATTAAAGTCCTAGTTACTTGTGTTACCAAGGATTCTTGTAAAAAGTTGTAAGTATTTCATGTTGTGAAGTTCTCTACTATTATTTTCTACATTTGAACTATCTTTGTTTTCAACTCCATATCACTCCACTAGAGACGTCCAAAGAATTGAGATATTTGATAATTTGACTTCTACTACATTTATTACAAAGAGCTATTAAAATTACATTTTAGAAGGTTTTTTCTCCCTTTTTAGACATAATTTTAAAAATTTCAGCATCATTTCCTTTTATCTCATCATTAAATTGAACAAGTATTTTTTAACATGTATCAAAATCAATGTGTTAACTATTATATTCTAGAATTTTGATTCTAGTGAGTACTTTGATTTTATCATCTAGTTTCAAGAAATATCAGTGCCTGGTTTTAATATTTGTGTTAACTTTTAGATTTGAGTATTTTCTTGTTTTCAATTTTGGAAGGATTGAGATCATCCTTCAAAGGTGACCCATCCAAGAAACTTGTCTCGCCCCTAAGTAGTTATCAAAGAAGAGGGAGACAAGTTTGGAGCCTATTAAAGGGCAAGTTTTAGCTACTAAATAGTGTCCAAACTACTAATATTTTGATAATATTGAAATTTTTGTTGAGCTTCCCATTGTTGAGGAATTTCATAGCTCTTTTAGTAATTTTTAAACTTATAGTCATATTTATTTTCTAGTTCCTTCTCAACCAGTTGAATCCCCTCCCAAGTTTAATCTTATAAGTCCCCCTCATTCACCCCCTCACATCCCTTTGCCAATTTTCCTTGAACCTTCAATTGAACCAATCATGAGGCATAGGGACCCAAATGAGAAGGAGCATCCCACATTTCACATTCCCATATTTGGGTCTATAATTGTTGATGACATGGAAGGTTATCCTATTGAAGTCCCAAATGAAGTAAAGAAATGTATTCTAAAGTTTTAAAGGAACAATGTAGTGAGTGGTGATCATCACTTGAGGGATTTTCAAAATATCATTGAAGACTATGAGTTTGAGCATGAGGATGTGTGCATTAAGTTGTTTGTGCACACGCTGGAGGAAGATGCTCATGAATGGTTCAATTATCTTCCCTATAGATGTAAAAATTCATGAGAAGAAATGAATAATGTTTTTAGGATTCAGAATGGTGATAGAGTTTATCCAAGGTTCCTTTTAGCTGAGTTTGAAATCATCAAGAAGAATCCTAATGAGTGCATGTAGGAATTCAACACATACTTCAATAAGACATGATATGACTACCTAAAAGCATCAAGCCTAGTGATACAACATACTTGATAAAATACTATGATGCCTTTGATAACAAGGTTGTGTATTGCTTGCAGGACAAGGCTCCCATGAACCTACAATTAGCATTCAATATGGCCATCGAAATTGAGAAAAACATAAAAGCTATGGGAAATCCCATGAACAAGAAGGCTGATGTGAATTTGGTCAATCCTAAAAATATAGTCCATTAAGACTGCCAATCTTGAGGACACAATTAAGACTCTAGCCTCCACTATCAAACAAATGTCATAAAACCTTGTTAGGGATGAGAAAAGGGTCCCTCATATGTCTACCAATCAAGAGAGGGATATGTCTAGCCTACACATGATGAAAGAATAAATAGACATCAGAATAGAGGAGTTGTAAAAGAAGTACCTAATCTATTAAATGGCAAATTGAATGTGGTAGGTTGTGATATTGATGTTGATTGGTGTGATAAGTGCTTCCTTCCACATCCTCCATGTGATACATCTAAACTAATTAATGTATATGTGGATAAACTTGAGTCTGTATCATCTAGTGATTAAATTATGATGTTTAATTATTAAAGTATTTGAATATGGATGTGGTAGTTATAGATTGGTCACCTATGTGGGGGATGTTGTTATCATGTAAATGGATTGTTATCATGTGTGTAACTATAAAAATGGACTTTTCATATGCCACCATTCCATTGGAGGGTTAGATGGTCAAACTTTATAGAGATTTGAAGATGCTACATGTAATTGAATATCTAAAACATGCTCAAAATTAAGAATTGTACACAGACATTGGGCTTAGGAACTTCATTAGGAATGTTGACACTAATGAACAACCTAAAACTCTTGATGTTAAAAATAACAACAAAGGTGCTATTTGGAAGGTGTGTTTTGATGGGGATTTCTCCAATATTGGAAATGGAGTAGGGGTTGTATTTTATGCCCCCAGTGGTAAGTGTTTAAATTTTTATTTTCATCCATCTTTTGAGTGTACTAATAATACTTTTGAGTATGAAGCACTCTTGCCTGGATTATGGATTACCCACGAACATGGAATTAAAATATTGATTGCCAAGGTTGATTCTGAGCTAGTGATAAAGCAAGTCTATAATGCTTATACCACCAAAAACAAAATATTGAAAAAGTATCAAAATGTTGTCCAGGATTTACTTGAAGTCTTTGATGTATTCAATATGTGTTATCATGATATAAGTTTCAATGTAGAAGCTGACAGAATTATAGGGTTAGGTGATCAATTTGACATTGCAAATACAATCCCTCATTGTTAGTATCAAGTGATAGTGATTTTTAGGCCTTCAATCCTAGATAATGTTCATCACTGGTAGGTGTTTGATGATGATGAAAAAATTAAGAGGTTTTTGAATTATGAAGCTGAGTTGTATGATTAGGTCATAGACTTGGAATATATGGATCAGATTTGTGACATAAAAGAAACCTTGTTTGGGAAGGGCATTATCTACCTAAATACAAACATAGGATTGGTAAGTTTAGAGGCATATTTTGATGGAGTGGATAGAATCAAGACTTGAGACTCATTTATTTCAAAGGACATGACTAAGTTTGATTTGGTTTCTCATGAGAATACAATGAAGGTTTGGCTGGTTACTCACCTAAGTGTAGCCTTCAGGAATGCATGTATATATGTAGATGCCTTTTAGTATAATTAATGATGGTGTAACATTTTAGTGAGCTATGGATGTTGCTTTTTCAAGGATGATTAATAAGATTATAGTTGTGTATCAGGATGATATTACTATATACTCTAAGACTAGAGATGAACATTTAGAGCATCTAGAGAAAGTGTTGATTAGATTTATGGAGTTTTTCATTTCACTTAATCCAAAAAATTACCACTTTAGAGTATAATAGGTCAAGTTGTTGGGATATATAGTGTCCAAAGATGGTGTTATGATTGATCTCAAGAGGGTAGAAGCCATTGACAAAGTGCCCATCCCATAGTCTAGGAAGGTAATTTAGTCCTTATTTAGACAAATTAATTTCATAAGGAGGTTTGTGTCCAATTTTTCAAAGATCACTCTACTTATTACTTATATGCTGAAGAAGGACCAGACCATATAGTGGGAGGAGAAGGCTATACAAGCATTTAATGACATCAAAGGAAATCTAAAGTCTACCCCTATTTTGTCAAGCCCTAAATACACTAAGCCACTTTATATTTTATCTTTTACATCATATAATATTATTATTGGTGTCCTATTGAAAAAGAATAAATATGGTCACAAATAATCTATAGCTTTCTTTAGCAAAGCTATGCAAGGTGCTAAACTAAATTACACCATCATGGAAAAATAAGCCTTCACTCTCTTGAAGGCTATTAAAACATTCATACCTTATATTTTTAGATCAAATATTATTGCTTACGTTTTACATACCATGGTGAAAGACATCTTAACTTAGACTGAAGTATCAAGTAAGAGATGCAGATGGGTCAACAAGTTATAAGAGTATGAGATGGTTATTTAAACCACCAAGTTAGTGTGAGGGATGGGTATATTCAAGATCATAATTGAGACTAAGTTTCAAACTTTTGAGGTAAATACTGCTATTTTTAATGTTGATGATTCCCTGAGTCAATTTAACATGTCTTCATGGTATAAAGGCATTGTCTATTACTTGCAAAATATGAATTGTCCCCCTGACTTGGACAAGAATCAAAGGATGACTCTTAAGCTTGTTTCCTAAAAGTACATCTTGACTAAAAATGGACTTACATGGAAGAATCCTAATGGGGTTCTCCTAAGATGCATGCTAGAATAAAAAAGTATTGACCTGATTGAAGACTTCCACAGTGGAGTATGTGGTGCCCATTTTGCATGTAAGGTTACATCTTATAAAATTTTAAGAGCTGGTTATTGGTGGTCATCACTATTTAAGGATGTTGATTAGAAATTCATAAAGTGTGAGAAGTGTCATCACTTTTTTGCAAGGATGAAAGCTTCAGGTTCTCTTCCATTACAGCCTATGATGATTGAAGGCCCATTCAGACAATGGGGAATGGATTTCATTTGAGAAACTTTTAATTCATCAAGAGATAGAGATATATGGATATTATTTACAACTAAATACTTCAAAAAATGATGTGAAGTGGTCCCTTTAAATAAGGGTACATACTAGGTGGTTATGGATTTTTTGCTAAATCAGATTATATGTAGATTTGGTGTGCCTGTCAAAATTATTATTGATAATGACATGAGTTTCAAAGCTAAAACTTTAGTGGCATTATGCAAAGATTACAATATTAAATTGACCTATACTTATAATTACAACCCTCATGGAAATAGCTAAGCAAAATCTAGTAATAATAATTTGCGCAAAATCATTAGATGAACATTGGAAGCAAATAAGAAGTGGGGTGAGCAACTAATGTTTGCTTTATGGGCTAATAGGATCATGCCAAATAGAGCTATAAGAAAAATAACTTTTGAGCTTGTCTATGGAGCTCAAGTAGTTTTGTTTATGATTTTTTAATTTCTAACCTATCATCTCATGTGATAATTAGAATATGATGAGAAAATCAACCACTATGAAAGTAGGATGAGCCAAATTATTGAGCTTGTTGATATTCTAAGGCAAGCTCATGAAAGAAACATCATGTTAAGGAAATTATAAAGAAGATATTTAATAGGAAGGTCACTCTAAGAACCTTCTGATCAGGTGATTTGGTTCTAATTTGGAACATCAAGCATGAAGAGAAAGGCAACCATGGAAAATTTGATGCCTTATTGATGGATCCTTATTATAATGACTATCATATTAGGGAACATAATTTCTTCCTAAGAGACTTGGATGGTGAAATAATAGATCTTTCAATTAATGGTAGACATCTTAAACACTTGCTTAATTGAGTCTGCAATTGTCTACATAATTGTATAATGTATAGCTTTGTTATTTTGTTTCTTTGTTGCCCCTCTACTTTGGGCCTTGTCTATATAGATTCCTTTCATGTTCTTTGTCATGTTTTCAATTTCAAATCCTCCTAATTTGTTTTTATCAATATACCTTGTTTTGATGAACCTTCATGGGAATTTATTGATATAAATTGACTAAGTGTTGACTATAGCTTTGTTGTTTTGTTTTCCCTCTACTTTGGGCCTTATCTATATAGTTTCCTTTCATGTTCTTTGTTGTGTGTTTAGTTTCAAATCTGCCTGATTTGTTTTTGTCAATCTACATTATTTTGATGACCCTTCATGGGTCTATATGGATATAAATTGACTAAGTGTTGACTCTATAACCCAATGGATTAACACCTAAAGTTATGTTTTGAGGTTCTTTACACACCCATAGGGGGTGTACATCCCCAAGCAAGATCCAATGTTAGTGCCCAAAATTTCACTGAAGTGATTGAGCCCTTGTTAAACATAGATGCCTAATTTATTTATCCCACTTCTTATTTTTAAGTGTTCATCAGAGGTCAAATGTCTTATTAATTTGGTCTTTACTAGCCTTTGGTCTATCAAAAGTTAATTTTAATTCATATCAGAGCATCTTGAGACCCATATTCTAATTGGCCTAGCTTAGGCCCTTTGATTTAAATTCAAATTGGTGGGAGCAATTTATGTGGGCATGCTTTAAATATGCCATGGATAGTTTAAATTTTATACTAAGGTTTAGTCTTATTTATTAACATGACAAAACCTTAGTCTAAAATTTGTATTTGGTCCCTTTTATTTCCCATGGCCTTTGGTCCTTTTATCTATTTTTTCTAATTAACACTTGGTCCCCTTATTATAAACTTAGCTTTGTGTCCTATCCTAAAGCTTTTATCATATTTATTTATACACCAAGACCTTAGGCTAAGATTTTATACTAATTTATTTGTTCCTCAAATTCTAACTTCATTGTTAACTTGGAGCTAATCATAACTGACCTAGTAGATCATAATCAAATGATGCACGTTAACATGGGAAAAGATGATGTACTGGTGTGTGATTAAAGATGAAAATTTAAAAGGACATGCGATAAGCATGGATGTTTCAACTGTCATGATTTTAGGGCATTATTAAAATTTTGAGCATGTTCCTATTGATCAATGGTATGTGGTAAAGCATACATATCTTGATTGATGGTGTGCAATAGGTCAATATTTCAAAAAAATATCGAGATAACTGAGAAGGTGACAAGCGTCACTATCATGGGAACCCTATTAATGGATCCAATGGTAAGTGGGGATTATAAATTTAATGATTCTCTATAGAGATGCAAGAAGGAAAAATGTCATATTCTTAGTGAGAAACTAAACAAATCAATGGCATGAATGAGAAAAGACTTTTCAAAGGGTTTGAGTCAAAAGCAATAGTGATATGTGTCACAACCACAATGAGCTAGATATAAGTCAATGGTTCACATTAATCTTGGGTTTAAAAGGATCAACGAATCATGTTTGATCTATACAATTAAGATCAATAGTGCAAGAAAATAGTTGACAATTCAATAGGGCTAGAGATCTAATGAGAGGCTTCCACATGGTGTGATAGTGTCCAAGTAATTAAAAAAACTAGATCAATTTAAAAAGGCACATCAATGAAAAAAAGTAGGATCTTGGAGGGTCAAGTCAAGATCAATGGCTCATGATAAAAATAATGCCTAGAGACTTCTTAAAGGATCAACGATGTATATTTGATCTAGCTTCAAGATGGAACAAGAACATGACACATGTTTGGATTGAGACAATTAAGTAGCTTAGTCACTTTTAAGCCCCATAAGTTCCTAGATGGACTTGATGTGAAGTTGCACATGTAAATATGTGTCAAACTTTAGCTTAGGATCTAAAATTGATGGGTCCTTCATGGACAAGCAAGAAATCACAATGCAAAAGAGAGTTTGTGGGCCATATTAAAGCATGAATTCTAAATGGATCATGGATCATTGTTTGCCTCTACCATACCAGAGCATTCCAATTCAATCATCACAAGGTAATGGGTGCTCTATTTCATGCCCAAGAAGAAAGGCAGTTGTCTAGGAGATTCTAGTTATGTAGGCAAGTTGTGAAGGGCATCTCCAAGTAGTTACACATGAGGACAAATTTTGTTCATCCTCCACCATAAAATTTCACCTTCTAGATCATGTAAAAGGGCATCTCTAGTCATGAAATCAAATCATTTGTTGAAAATATTCATCATTCCTTGTAGAGGAAGTTAGAACAATGATTTTTCTTGTAAATAGATGAATATTTCCAACATATTAAGGAATTTTTTCTAGCTGGGAGCATCTTGGTAGAATTTAGAGGGTTATTTTGCAACTTCACAAATTTCAACCAACAGTCCTAAATTTGAAATTAGTGTAAAATATATAAATAGGTGGTTTTATTCTCTATTCAGGGATTAGTCATTATTATTGGTTGTTCATTTTTCTCTAAGTCTAGGTTCTATAAGAATTTTTGGGATCAACTACTATGTGTAGATCTTGTCTCCCTTGCTAAGGTGGTTGCAAGTGTACATCCATTAGCAAGCTCTGAGGGCATGTTTGTGTCTCCATTTTCCAACATGGATAAATCTCAGCATACTTATCCCCATGGTAGCATTTTGAAAAAATAATGTATGTAATATCTCTTTTCAAGTTGATGAAAACACTGGTGGTTCTTTTCTATTTCCTATTGATGAAGTAAATCAATGTGTTTTACAAGTTATGTTGATAGGATATTTGGGTTTGTGTTAGTTATTTGTTATCATTATGAGCATAGATCTAGATTATAAACCCTTTCTACATTATTTTATGATATGTTATTGAATAACTTGTTAGGGTACCCTAGGTTTATGGATTTCGTAGGGAAAAGTGTTTGAATACTTAGTTTCAGTGTATGTTCTAATATTTCAAGGATCATTTGGCATTTCCCATTTTCTTGTATGTGCATTCTCCCTACATCTTTTCTAAGGATAATATCATGAATACTTCAAGATACCCTATTGTTTGAGAATCACCAGCACACCACACCCTTTTCTACAAATTAACTAAACTTTCTTACCTTGTCTTATCTTAAAAATAGTACACACTTGTTGCATATCATAAATGTTATTTACCTGAAAATGCATAAGATCTTGCTTATATGACATGCATTTAGATCTTGTGATTTATATATTACTATTGTAGTCTTCCATCTAGCCCTATTTTTGAAAATTCTTTAGAATGAATATTGTATTTACTTTCCCATCTATCTTAAGAAGCTTGTATGTGATCTAGAGCATTTGTTCATTCTGTGTGAAAACCCTGCCTAGGTAGAGTGAACAAGTTTAGTTGTGTCATGGTCACATTTATTACTCTTTGTGCTTAAAACCCCCATGGATCTTGAATTGTAGAATCTATGCATGGGAGAAATCTACCCCTTAGGTCCTCTCACCTTGGTTTAATCAGATCTAGAAGTAGTAGGGAACTAAACATTCCCTTGTCGATGCCTCTCATTCATTTTGTTCATTCAGTCCATTCTTGATGTTAAACCCTCCCTGATCTATAATGACACATTAGTCTGTTTATCATCTTTATTTTCCATTTTATTCAAGTGTGTAAGGCCATGTAAAAGAGGTAGATAACTAAGAACCAACAATAGGAAAACTTTAGGTTATGTGAAGGTTCCTAAGGAGGAAATAATAAGTTTAAACCTATCAAATAGTTAAAAATTTGTTGTAGAGACCAATTCAATACACACTATCTTATATCTTATAGTAGCACTTATAGGCAACTTTATCAATGATTTAAGTGCAATCCATAAAGTTTTGAGGATGTTAGGATGAGGGTGTTAACTTTGATAAATATTCAATAAGATCTGATAACATTGAGAAGGTCACTATGATAGTGGTAAATCCATCATGTGGTAAACAAACCTAGAAACATGCTCACAAGAAAATAAAGTTGAAAGAGAGATAGATTGCTTTAATATATCTAAAAAGGGAATCATGTCTCACAAAGAATCATCTCATAGTGTAATATCTTCAGTTATGGGTAGTCTAAGTTGTTTCACTCATGTAGACCAAGCCTAGAGGAATGTCTTGACATAAGAGAGTGATTGTTTGTTTATAAGAAGGTAGTGTAAATAAGTTTTAATTTCCAAGTTTCTATTATATACATTTAGTGAAATCTATAGCTCTTGAAGCCTAAATGGCCTTACAACACAATATGACATATGAAATCATAACCTATAGACAAAGTGGCCTCATTTGAGTAAAAGATGATACTATAACCTCAAGAGTTGTAAAAGGAGTTGAAGTAAAAAATTTTGACATAGTTCATCACCTACAAGGGCTCTTATTTCTCCTAAGATGTCACCTATAGCCTAAATATAGGCATACATAAAATTGATTATTAGAGACAAGGTGTGGAGAACCTTATAAGCATAAGTGTTTACTCAAGTGAAAGTGATATAATGACCCTAGAATGATAAATAAGAAGTAATTAATAATAATTAATAAATGAACATATACATAGAGCCTTTGAACTCTCCCCAATGGTCACCTATAGGTGTCATAATCAACACATTCCATAGACTAGCCTAGACAAATGGAAGAGATGTGAGCTAAAGAGGTTAACAAAGATGTATGATTAATTAATCATGATAAGATAACTATCACATTTGTAAAAACATATCCAAATGACTCATAGAGAATGGAAATATAGCAAGGACAAGTTTCACACCTCATCCTATAGTCAACTAAAACTTTGTGCACAGTCTAGTCTTGTAAACCTATCTTGAATATTTTTGGGTATTGAGGACCCTAAATGGGTGATCTAGCCATAATTTTTTTTATATAAGGTCATCACATCCTATTAAATCCATTATAAATCCTATATTGGATAGATAAATAGGGGAGATGCCCTATTTTTTGTCCTAAATAAAGAGCACTCCAAGAGTTAGTTGACTACAGGTTTGGCATGAAGATGGTAAGATGGTGTGATAGGAAGTTTGGGATAATGTGAAAATTTATTTATATTTGGAATGATAGGTTAAAAATGTAAATAATAATTCAAAGATGTTGGAAACAACTCAGAGGTGGTCATTGGAAATTGGATGAAGTCAAGCCTATTAGGCCTATAAATAGGCCCATAACCTAATGACCTATAGATTGATTCACATGACCATGTAAACTCTCTAATCCATTTTATGTCATTCAAGGGAATGTAGAGAGTCTCTAAGATCCATTTTTTTATAAAGTAACTATAAAGAGGGGTCATTTTTGGCTCAAAACTCACTTCAAGGTGTCTAGAATGTATTCTAAAGCTTGATAGGCCAAATTCTCTTGCTCACACCTATACAGACACAAAGCATAGTTCCCTAAGAATATAGGGGTGGTTTAGTAGGGTCCTAAACTTGGTTTGAGCAACATTTTTTTGTAGGTTATATGTCATAATTTATTGAAAAATCCTTAGCAGTTTAAACAACTCAAAAACCTCTTAAAATCCTCTTTTTGACATGATGGAGAAAACAACACTTGATATGCATTGAGGAGAAATATTTTATCTTGTAAAGTGTTTTAAATTTGTATAAGACTCTATTAGGCTCATAGATATCCAATTGTTCTATACCCTACTTGTATGAATAAGGAAAAACAATGTTTTTTTAGGTTTTTGAATGTTCTACAGGTATAGAGGCGATTTAAAAGAACAAGAATAATTTTAAGAGGTTTTTAGATACTTATTATAACTTCATATATCCATATATCCCCATATAAAATCATATAAACATCTCTGCTACATAGTTCATTTTAGGCAGTCTTAGATGAATAGTTAAAAGAGTAAGTGGTTGCCAAGTGAAAATATGAGAACTTTGTTTTTTGGACCATTTTAACATCTAAATAATGTAGTAGATGGGAAAGAGACTTATAATAGGTTTCATAACACCTATTCCATATTTTTTTTGAGTAACTGAATGCCACTTGGATGATACGTAGATTTCATAATGTCACTCAAGTTAATATTAAAATTAGATTACTTAGCATGTCCCTTAGAGCGAAAACACTTGACTAGTATAGGACATTTATTGAAGGATGTATCACCACTTGGGATGTTTTTAGAGATTTGGTAATCTCAAATTTTAAAGATAAGAGTGATCACACATCACTCATTCATCAGCTCAATGTGATTCAAAGAGGTCCTAAGGAAACTATTCATGACTTTTATAAGAGATTCCAAAGAACTTGTCATTGGTTACCTCCTCCCATGATACCAATTGTAATATTTTTATTTCCTTAATATCTAAGGGCTATTTTTACTAACATATCCATCATGTTGAGTTTTATGGGTGGTTACACCTTACTTGAAGCCTATGACCTTTCTGTTAAAGGTGAGAATGTCTTACTATAACCTAGAAAACTATATCCAAAAGTATACATGCCTTTGTTCCCAAACATGCCTACTTCTACACCAAGTTTTGCTCAAATTCCACATGCAAATTCTAATTCTAGATCTACCCCTAAGACGGTATAAGATACTATTTATTGGGAGGCATGGTCTAATACCTTAGAGTGTCAAGTTAGGCAACTCAATTTGTAGTATGGAGTTAACCAAAACCCCTACCCCTATCCTCAACAAGGAAATAGGTTCTCATCTCAACAATGTTTTTAAGGTAGATTTCATGGAAAACCTAACTTCATTAGACCATATAATGCATATAAACCAACTCCCACCTCAAACACAAGAGATATTGTCCTGATTAATAGTAACTTTATCCAAGGAGAAGAATGGTAGCAAGGAAAATTCATAAATGCCAATTAAGATGGAGAGAAATATTTGGTTTCTTAAGGAGTTACTCTCCATTTATCATTAGAAGATGAGAATTACATGCAAGTAAATGAAGGATGGTAGCACCAAAAGGTGAACCTTGCAGACTTTCTAGTGGAAGGCACATTTGTTCTCAATCATAATAGTTCAATTGCAGATAATACCAAACCTAAGAGGAGGGAATTATTAGATGATAATGGTGTTGATACAAGTTCACGTAACCCTCCTACAAGGTATCAAGGTGTGAGTACAAGTGTGATAGTCCCTACAACTTCTACACCTACTTCAAATCAAAATGTTGGAAGGGTCAATTAAAGTGCTCCAATGCCTCAATATCAAGGCACTTATTTTCCTTCAAGGATAAAATAAAAGGTAATTGATCATTCTTTGAACATTTTTATTATTTAAAAAGTGTTAAGACATATATCTCTCTTTGGGAAGTAATTCACATGCCTGGTCAAAAGGATATTCTTCGAGAACAACTTTCCTAAATCCACTTTAGTCCTCAACTATCAAGTCATGGTAATGTCACCCTCAACAGTTCTCCTACAAACATTGTTAAACCCTCTTGTAATCTGAAAATACCCTACCCTTCTACCTCACTTTCATTGTGGGAGAGAAACTTGTTCATAACTACATAGTGGATAGTGGGTCTAGTACTTCAATGATGCCCAAGCTTGTGGTAGATAAGTTAGTATTGAAATATGAACCATATAGTAAGGGGGTGCTTCAAATTGATGGGACACCAGCTAATTTAGTGGGACTTGTGAAAGGGTTGAGAGTTTTCTCGCATGATTTTCCTAACTTCCCTATTCTTCAAGACATAGTGTTGGTTGACATGCTTGATCACTTTACTATTTTCCTCTCAAGGGATTTCACTGCCAAGATAGGGCTACCACTTAACTAATTTGTCCTTTTTGTCATTCAATACAAGTTATGAAGAAAAGAACCATTAAAACTCAAGCAGTGACTAAGTTTCATATTGAGCCCTATGTAAAAGCAAGATCTAATTTGAATTGCACAATCATTGATCAAGACTATGTTGTGATGAAGGAACATCTTCTAAACTTGAGGTCATATCTGATCTTTTCCTAGATGATTATGGTGTAGACGCTTATGGACATGATCCATACACTTTCTTTGAATAGGCTAATGTTGAAAAATATATCATCCATGAGGGAGGATATAAACATTTTGAGGTATGAAATGATGTTTATTTTCCACAAATTACTGTAGTTATTTACCTTATTCATATGCATGATGATGATAGTCTTCAATGTTTGGTAGATCAAGATAATGAAGAAGATAATGTTATTTTTACTACATAATATATTAGAGTTCGTGAACATGATATCCTTTAAAAATGTGATGACCTATGGCAAAGGTTTCATGCATAAGTCAAGATTTTGAAGAGCTGAGCAGGTCAATTTCTCATCCTAAGAAGTATGAATCTAATAATAAGGTTGTTGATGAACCTAACAAGCATGGAGAATGTCCTATTTGGAAAGAACATGAGGATCAATCTCAAATCACTATCATGAAGATTTCATTCATGGATGATTGTAATGAAGTCAAGATATAAATGTGTATGTGTGAGGAAAAATCAAGACCTCAATCAGATGTTGACTCACTTTCAGGCATGTTGGAGTATAAATAAGATAAACTTGATGATCCTATACATCAAGTACATCATGTCTTAAAAGATGATAAAGTTGAAGCAACTTTAATCACTCTTAGGTTGTAGTTTGAGTGCCAATTGGACATGGTATAATTCAAAAAAGATACAAATTGAAACAAGATTCTTAGAAGGCTTGAAGGAGTGTCTTTGAAATATCCAAGCATCACACCTGTAGATAGAGGAAGATATAAATATGGTGAGTAATTTGAATATCTACGCAAGTAAATTTTTATTGACAAGTGTGATTCACATTATGGATTACTTTATTGGAGCAGTAATGATGCAAGGTGTACTATCTTTGATCCTAGTTGAAGTATGTTGAACTATCTTTCACCTCAAGTGTTTGAGGTCTTGAACATACTAAGATATGTGTGTTTTGCTTATTATTATGTTTGTTATCCCCAAGTGTTATTGATAACACAATTTTGTTGTCTTGTGTGTCTTGTTTCCTATTTTTGGTGTGGTTTCAGAGGGAATTCAGTGTCAAATTTGTGTATAGGTGACTCCATAGCCTAATGGGTTGGAGAAGGCTACTGGTCTTTGGCATAGCTTGCTTGCCACCCCAAGAAAATTGCCAAAATGTTGACTAATTTGTCCACAAGTAAAATTAGGTCAAACCCTTATATACTCAAACTTGGTATAGGGGTATACTATGGTATAAAATGTGTGCCATGTTCTTATTAAGTTCAACATTATGTTTATCTTTGTCATGTTTATCTATGTTTAGTCTTATGTCATCTATGAGTCACATTTTGGGTCATTTATTAGACTTGTATAGTTTTCATATGAATAAAAGTGTGTCCAAGTGTATTTAAACATGATATATGTGAGGATTATGTCAAATATGGTGGTTTTGATTTAACAACTATAGGTGCAATGTCCAAATAAGAAGATCAATGAGAAAACTTGTAGTTTTCAGTTGTTATATGACCTATACAATAGATTTAGCATGTGGGAGGAATTAAAAAGTTTCTATTAAGATACCCTAAGTCCATTTCCATGATAAATAATCTTTTAAATACTTGAAAATGTCAAAAACCATTCTATCTTTCCTATCGCTCTCCTAAACAAGAAGAAATGGTCAACCCATTTTAGTTTGGTATGAACAGGAGGAGTTGAGTTAGAACAAATGAACTTGGTTTGTGGTGGTACTCTTTGTATACTTATACTTCATGTAAATATTCATAGGATTGGTATACCATGATTCATTAACTATTACTAAGAAGGTTTTCTCCTCTTTTTTACTTGGACATCATCATGGCCTTCAAGTTTCTTCTTTGTTTGGATTGGAATTTGCCAACCAAGTGTTGAACATGTTATGTAAGGGCATCACCACCATTATCACAATGTTATTTGTCTATTTTTCATTTTTGGTGTGAATAATAAAATAATAAGCATCTCTTATACTAGTGAGGGACTCCATTTCTAGTTTACAGACATGTTTTCATAGTATCAGAGTGTCTCCATCCTACATTGGTCTTCATAAAAAAGGGTGACATGTTGTTTCTAACCTATCATTTAATGATGATTGGTTTTTATTTTAAATTTTTGGTTTCAAGACTATTCTATATGGAGTGAAAGGACTAAAACATACACACAGTCAGTTTCTCTTATGAATGTCACCTACTATCAACTGAGATTGAACATTGACAAGCCATGGTGGTGATGCATTAAAAATTTAGGTTGTGAGAAGGATCCCAAGGAGGAAATAGTAAGTTTTAACCTTTCAAATAGTTAAATATTTTTTATGGAGCCCAATTCAATGCACATTATCTTATATCCTACAGTAACACCTATAAGAAGCTTCATCAGGGATCTAAGTGCAATCCACAAAGGTCTAAGGATGTTGAGATGAGGGTATTAAACTCCTATAAATATTCAATAAGGTTTGAGAATGTTGATAACGTAATTTTTATAGTGGTAAATCCATCATGCGGTAGGAAAACCTAGAAACATGCTCACAAGTCAAAAAAGTTGAAAGAGAGATAAATTACCTTAATATCTCTGAAAACGAAATCCTATATCACAAAGAATCATATCACGGTGGAATATCTTGATATATAGGTAGTTTAAGGGGTTTCACTCATGTATTCTAATCCTATAAAAATGTATTGACATAAGAGAGTGAGTTTATGGTTAAAATAAGGTAGTGTAAATAAGTTTCCATTTATAGAAAGTTTATATTGGAGACATTTAGTGAAATCTACAACTCTTGAAACCTAAATGTTCTTACAACATAATATGACAAATGAAAGCATAGACTATAGACAAAGTGGCCTCATTTGAGTAAAATATGATACTATAACCTTAGGATCAGTCAAAAGAGTTGAATTACAATGTTGTTAATTAGGTCATCATCTACAAGAGCTCTTGTTTCTCCTAAGATGTCACCTATAGCTTGATTATATGCATACAAAGTATTGGTGGTTAGAGATAAGGTGTTGAGAACCCTACAGGCATAGTCATCACTAAAGTGAAAGTGATAAGATTACCCCAAAAGGATCAATAATAAGTAATGAAGCACTTAGTCACAAATTAACATCTAAACAGAGCCTTTGAACTCTCCCCAATGGTGACCTATAGGTGTCATACTCAACACAATCCATAGACTAGCTTAGGTAAATAGAAGAGATGTAAGATAAAGAGGTTAGTAGATATTTATGATGAATTTATCATTATAAGATCATTCTCATAGTTGGAAACACATCTATATATGACTCTTAGAAAAGGGAAGTAGAGCAAGGACAAGTTTCACACATTAACATATATTTAACTCAAAGTCTATGCACAATCTAGTCTTTTAAACCTATCTTGAATATTTTGGGGTATTGAGGACCCTAGAGGGGTTATATAGCCTTTAAAATTTGTAAAAAATGTAATAAATACCTATTTAATCAATTAACAATCCTAGATTTTACAAATAAATAGAGGAGATGCCCTCTATTTTATCTAAGACAGAGGGCACTCCATGAGTTATATAACTACAAGTTTGGCATGAAATTGGTAAAAGAGTGTGATAAATAGTCTTGAGACACTGTGAAACTGTGTGAAAATTTATAATGAGGGTAAATAAAGTTAAATAATCATTCTAAGATGATAGAAACTATTTAGAGGTTGTCATGGGCAATTGGATGCAATCAAGCCTATTAGACTTAAAACTAGGCCCATACCCTCTTGGCATATATGTCGATTCACATGACCATGGAAAATCTCCAATATAATTGATGAATTTTATGGGAAGTTAGAGAGTATCCAATAACCATTGGTTTATATAGGAACTACATAGAGGGGTCATTTTTAGCTCAAACATGCTTTAAGGTGTCAAAAATGCATTCTAAATCTTGATAGGCCAACTTCTCTTACTGACACCTATACAAACATAAAACATTGTGCCCAAAGTAGATAGGGGTAATTGAGTAGGGTCATAAAATTTGTCTGATTGTCTTTTGTTTGGAGTTTGGAAGTTAGGATTTGATGAACAATCCTAAACAGTCTAAATATCTCAAAACCCTCCTAAAACCCTATCTTTTACTCGATGGATAAAATATCGTTGGATATGCATTAAAGAGAGATATTTTGGATTGGAAAGTGTTTTAAACTTGTATTAGAATCTATAATACCCCTTATATATTTCACATGTGTTAGACATTCTTATTCCATTTTTGAGCAGTCAAGAGATGCCTCATTATGAAGGCCATTTAAGGACCCTATGTTAATTTGAGGAGTTTATCATAGTTCATATGGACACTTATTTAGTAAGAACTTTCATAATAATTTATATACATCATTATCCTACAATGTAACTTTTCCTCATCACTTTACACTTGTTCTTGTGACCGTATAGATTCAATTTCTTCTCTCTCTTCTCACATGTTCTATAAATGCAAGCCATTTTGGCTTTTGTAATGGATTCCACACCTAGTATGGCAAATCCTTACTAGTTTGATGTTGTGTTTTGCATTTGAAATAAACATTTTCAATATAGTTTTGAGGTCATATGATATATTTTTTATGTTTATGAAGTGTTCTATAGTGAAAGGTCAAGTGATTAATATATATCCTTTCTTTCTCTCAACTCTTGCATGTGTGATGTAAGTAGTTTCTACTCTAATAGGTCACATGAAGTGTTTTAAAGTGTATTGGTATATATTTAAGTGTAATGATTATCCTTTGTGTTTGAAATTTGACCTAAGGTTCACTCACTTTGAATATCTTCATGCATATCACCTCCATGTTTGAAATACTAATGTTAGAGCAATTCAAGATTTTGAGACTAGTGTTTTGAGTTAAGTTTCATAGTGCACTTGTATGGTATAGTGGATATATATCATGTGTATCACCTCATTTTATTAGTTTAATTTAATTTTACTTCTTCCCCCTTTTAATCCAAGCAAGAAATAAGTGTAGGTGATAAACAAGCAAAGAGAAATCTAGGGAGCTATCCCTTAAACCTAGAGATATCACCATGTTGCCAAACTATTAGAGTATGCTTGAATAAACATATATAAGGGGAAAGATTTGGTGAAAACATGACTTAAGAATTAGATTATCAAGATGCATCTGTAGTTCTAAACCATGACAACTGCAAGGTCAAGTTAAATCTCTGATATGAATTTTTAGCATCAGAACTGTCAACTAATAGAATAATCCATAATGCAACATTAGGGAAAATAACTTATTAAGTAATTTGAAACCTTGACATTGGGAATATGAAATGTTATACCAATCAAAAACCTTCACAACTATAAACCACCGTTGCAATCCCAAAATGCTTTTTTGACTGAAAAAAGGATCACCAACTTTGGCATCAAAAATTCTAGGTGTGTATGTAGTCCTCAATCCTGACTACAATCATCACTTGTAATTATAATAGGGATCTCCATCAACTGCATAGGGGGTATAAAAATCTAATTATTGCCATAGGGATGTCAACGTTAAATTCATGAATTATGATGACTATAACTTAGATAAAAAAACTTTGTTAACTACAAAGGGAATTCCAAAATATAATGACAACCACAGGGACACCAAATTTAATCATGTGAATTATGACATGAGTCATTGATAAATTAGAGTCATTTTTGGGTGAAATCACTACCACATTATTCAAATAAATGAGGATTATTCCCTCATAATACCCATTACCCCCTAATCACATTAGAATCTGAGACCTTAGTCACAACCAACCTAAGGGGGCTTAAAGTTTCCTCACAAAAACTTATCCAAAAAAAATTACACTAAAAATATTCAACTCATTTTTTTCAAATTCATGCAAAGTGGAGATCATTTTTTTCTACAATGAATAAACATTGAAACTTCCATAATTTTCAGTGGGAAAATCCTATTTAAGAGCCATTTTTTTGAAAGTGCAAGTTTCTTTGATCTCTACACATTGGTGATATTTTAGTTCTTTGTAAAATTTAATTACATATAATTATATTTTTTCACACTCAATTCAACACATTATTACTTACTACAATGGATCAACCTCATGTTTAGCTTCTTACAATGTTCAATTATCAATAGTGGAAAGTCAAAATACAAATCCTCTTGATGAGTAAAGTCTTACACTAGATCACTATTGGTATAGAAATAGAACCTACACCAGATGTAGAGAAGGTGAATTAGTAAAATAGAAGTGATGAATCCTATGGTCTACTATGCTTGTCTATGTCTCCTGACTTGCTCTTTCATATTGAATTTTCAACTTATCCTAATAGAGCATGGACCAAATTAGAAACATTATTTGGGAAGTAGTACATAATGAGGGGTTATGAGTTGGAGAATGAGCTCATAAATTTGAGTCCAAACAATTTGATATCATCAAAAAATTCAAATCACTTAGGTTGTTGTTAAAAATATGTCAAATTGACAAAAAGGATGATCAATTTATTCTTTACATATTTGAAAAATTGGGTTATAACCATTCTCTCTTGATTTCTATCTTCCACACCACCAACCTTACCCTTAGAGCTACACAGACCATGCATACTTGTATGAATTTCTTATTGACTAGACTCAGGATCAATAAAAACTTATTCAAATAGGTAAAATGAAGTCATGTAAATTTCATGCCTTAGTTATGAGTCATGATAAGCAAATGGATTCTATTGGGAATGAAAAAAAAAAGCTATAACAAAGAAATGGAAAAATATGATGATAAGTACAAAGCATTAAAGGAGTCATTCTCTTAAATTGAGAAACCCAAGAAAGATTGACTCGCATGTGCCTATTGCAAGAAATTTTGGTATGATGAATATAAATGCATGAAGAAGAAAATAACCAATTGAAAAAAATCCAAATAAGCATAATATTAGTGTTCTTAATTATTCCATTAAAATTTCATCATCATAGGAGTCTTTAAAGGCCAAAAATATTAAAAAGGGAAAAGATAAGGATAAAACACTTTTTTAAGTTATGTCCCAACCTTCTATGTGGGTAATTAACTCAGGTGCCTTGCACCACATTGACTACTCAGCATACATGTACTCATCTTTGGATTTTTGTTCTATGCCTTCCATCTTATTGGTTGATGATACTTCTATAGAATTCAATGGGAGAGGATCTATTGAATGGAATGATGGGAAATTCCATGGTGATCTATGAGTTCCCTTTTCATCCACAAATCTCTTATCTATTTATCATATCACTCACCTTAATTTGGGAAAGAGAGTTGAGTTCACACCTAATCCCATGGTATTATGGAAGCGTATGTGACTCCATAGTTACATTTAGGAAATTAGATCACTAGTAATGATTGTATAATTTCTCACATTTGATCTTGATCAACCCTTTATTGCACTAGCCATTGATTCAAATGGGGTGAGTAAATTATGACATGAGTGATTCATCAATCTCAAATATTGATACCTGGAGTAACTCACTCATCATGACATGGTTTTAGGGTTGACATGAGTCAAGATTTCTAATAGATTTCTACAAGGTTGCATACTTGGTAAGCATCCTCAAGTGAAGTATGACAAATTTAAATCATAGAGAGATGAACATATATTGGATATTTTCCATAGTGACATTGTTGGTCCATTTCCAAAACCTTCATTCAACATGACTAAATACATGCTTACTTAAATCATCAATGAATTTTTGAGGTACATTTCGGTGTATTTTATTATGCAAAAATCAGAGGTCTTTGACAATTTTCATGGCTTCAAGGTGCTTGTAGAAAAATAGTTAGGTAAAGCCATCAATATTTTTGCATTGAAAATGTTGGTGAGTATGTCAATAGTCATTTTCAAAACTTCTACATTTTAGATGGGATTGAACTACAATGTATAGTTCTATATAGTCCTTAGTAGAATGATGTTGTGAAGTACAATAATATGTCCTTGAAGGATATGGCTAGATGTGTGTTCCACTCCATGTTAAATACACCTTAGTATTAGGCTAACCTCATCAACTGTGTGTGTTATATCTAAAACCAAGTTATTCATAAGGCATTGAAGGGATTCACTACTTTTGAATCATGGAGTGGTCAAAAACCCATATTGAAGCATTTATGAGTGTTTTTATCTCTTGTTATGGATTGAATTCTAAAGAAGAAATGTAAGGTAATGGAACCTTAGAGTCAACCTTACATATTCATTAGATATCATGAGTGTGTTAAGGGATTCATGCACATCAATCCCATCACTCATGAGTTTTTCATTGATAAGAGTGTTTACTCAGACTCTAGACTCAACACTTCTCCCCATGTCTTTAGATGCATTAGGATTTTATGATAGTTTTGATGATTAAGATCCACTTGAGAAGCTTATTGATGGTCTAAATCCTTATTCTAGTTATGATGATGAGAGTAGTGATGAGGACTCACCTCCTCCTACTCCAAGAATATCTTTAGAGGATGAGGAATCTCTTCTTGACTCACTAGCATATGTTATTCATTTTCCTAAAAAAAACTCTCAGGTGATACCCAATGGGTTGGATATCTATTAGATAATGGGTGAACCCATTCATGATTCTAGAATTCCCTACATTATTTCATTCCATTCACCTCTAAACCATAATCATTTCATGAGGAATCATGCACTTCCTAAGTGGGAGACTATTATGCAAGAGGAGTATCATTCCTTACTAAGGATAAACACATAGGATTTAGTCCCTCTTACTAAGGGAAGAGAACTTATTAAATGTAGGTGGAGCTACCAAACATAATTTTTAAATAGATGGGTCCATAGATAAGTTAGAATAATGTCTGGTAGTAAAATTATTTTCTCAAGTACCTAACATTGACTATACCGAGACATTTTCTTTAGTTGCCAAAATGAGCTCAATCTAAATAACTCCTAGTATTTTCATAGCACATCACTAGGATGTTCATCAAATGGATTTTAATCAAAATGACATCAAGGACTATATATACATGAAGCAACCATAATTATTTATGTAAGATTATTCCTTACTTTACAAACTTTGGAAATACATCTATTAACTCAAATAAGCTTCTTGATCTTGGTATGCCAAGATGAAATATTTGATTAAACTAATATTCAAATTTAATATTAGTATATCATACATTTAGGGAATGAAAAGAGGACATTTAATCTAGAAAATATGCACATGTTTACCAATGCTTATATGTTGGACCAATGGGCTTCATCATGCTCATGTTTTAGTCTTGGTTATGAGATGATTTGGTGTTGTTATCTACCCAAACACCCATATGTCATTTTCACTTAGTCAATTGGCTAAAGATGAGGAATCCATCTCATTTTTCTATTCTCTATAGTTACAACAATATCCAATAATACAATTCAATGTGGTTAAGAACCACTGAATTTAACAATATTGCCAAACTTTCTTTTAGTTAAAGGTTGTGTACTGAGATTTCCTTTAATTGAAAAATTTATCTTATTTATTTTAATTTATCACATGACTATTTATACTTTAAAATAAGATGTATCAGTCTAACTAAGAATATATACACTTCAAATGCTTTACAATGGAGTCTTGTCATCTATTAATCATTGTGGTGTCTACTAAAATAACTTAGTAAAAATATAATAAGGCTAAAATATATATAAAGAGTTTGAAGATTAAATAAGAAAATGATGATATTGATTAGTTGAACTTATTATCACCCCAAAGATCTGATGAAAACAATCAGTTTTTAGATTTAAATATTGATATAAAGGAAGAATTCTAAGGTAAAGAGAGTGAGCCACTTTAGTTCATTATTATTAAGAAATGAAATAATAAAAAGAGTATTTTAAGACTTATTTTCACTCAATTTTGGACCTTCAAAGATGTTTTTCAAGCCTTCTCCAAATTGAGTGAAACATGGGATTACCTCTAGGCCTATCAGTTGCCTATATTAGAGGTAAACCTCTAGATTGAAGAGTTATCTCCCTATATTTGTCATTGATAGCTTATCACCTATACTATTTGCTTGCTTGGATGAAAACAGATAGAGAGAACATGAAATAAATATATCCTAAGAAGGTGATGTAATAATTGTAACATAACCACTATCAACCCACTACAAGTACCCTTCAAACACAAGCCTAATATGCACATACACTATCCAAATCTGCCCTTGCATTAGCATTTCTCATGGAGGTTGGCGAAGTTAAATTAATCAAGGAGAATTAAACCCAAGGTCATGACTAAACACTAATGGATAGAAAACTAACTAAACTCATGAAATATTCATTAGAACACTTCAAGAGACCTTTAATAGACTTTCAAAGCTAAATATAGATGCAAGTAAGGACAACATGCTAAGGAAAAGAAATTATCACTTGTCAATATCATCTAACTTAACATACACATTGAAACAACTCATGTGTTACCAAAACTACAGGTTGCATATTGAATTTAGTCAATGATAAATTAAAGCATTAGCATATCAAAAATAGGAAATAGTTGTATAGACACAATATAAATAAAATGGAGTAGTATTTATTGAGTTATTTAGGCCTTATATAATTTTTTGCTCTTAGAAATATGGAGTCAAGACTTATCAAAATATTATCCTCTAATCCCTAATTTACTCCTACATTTTTATCTCTATGAGTTGTGCATTACAACAATTTTACACACTCATGTATTAATTAAATATTAAATAATATTTATATTCTAATGTTCACACTATGAACATCTATTTCCTAATAATCACCCCCTTAGTGTGAAAATGGGGTAAACTCTGTCTAATAGTTACTCATATTTTACATGGTTTTCCTTGATAACCACTAACCAAAAGAAGGTTTGAAAGGATAAACAATAACCCTAGAAGTATGGTTTTTAAATGGAACTAATAACCACTCTTTATATGGTTTTCTAATAGAACCAACAACTCAAAAAATGGTTTTTTAGTGGAACCACCGCCCACTCCATAGTAACGTACATGTTTGCCCACTTATTCTTACAAAAGGGATTAATATATGAAATTATGTTCATAACTATGAATAGTAATGTCACACATTTTCTTATTTAACTACCACACATGTAAAAATAAAAAAACATAAAAGATAAATGATCATCATTATAATAAATAAATCTCATTGTTGGTGATTAACAAGATATGTTATTTATCCTCCATCCTCCTTGAGTCACTACTCAGTATAGGAATTCTTGAATCATCATGTATGGATATTTTGAAACCAATGTTCCAGGCACAATATGCATGCCCATCCACATACTCAAAGAAATTTGGAGTTAAACATTCTAAGGATCACTATCCCTTATGTGAAAATAATTTCAAACAAATTGGCTAGTATTGAAAAGAGAGTTAGAATACAGAATGCTTTCAAACCTCTCAATACCCTTTACTCTTCTTTAGATTTTTCCAAAGATCCCATTTCTTAGAAAGGGGTTTATTTTATCCCATGCTCTTGTGGGATTTCATATGTGGGGTAAATAGATAGATCACTATAAACTATAATGAAAGAGCATTCATGTGATATTCAAAATTCTAAGGTTGATAGTTTGGCTTTGGCAAAACACTCTTTGACCATGAAACACCATATTTGCATGGATCAAGCAAAAATTATTGTGAATGAAGATGACTATTGGAAAATAAAAGTGAGGGAAATGATTGAGATTGAGAAAAGGCCTATTAATCTAAATAGAGAAAATGGTTTGGGTATTGGGGATTCTTTGTAGCCTATTATTAATCATTTAAAAAAGGCATGATTCTATCTTTTTTTATCTTTCTACATTTTTTGGAGGCCGACTTTTATCTTTTTTTGATGTTTCATTTTTATTTATTTATGGAGGATAATTGCAGGTATATTGACATCATTTCACATTGACTTCCTTCATTTTTTGGCTTCTTTCACCCTAAGAATGGGCATGCATATTGTGCCTAAAATGTTGGTTTCAAAATATCCATACATGATGATTCTAGAAATCTTATTTTGTAAACTAAAACATGATGGAAATTTAAATAATTTAATAAGAATTCTTCTTCATCTTTCTTATTATAAGGTTCTTCTTCAATTTCCTCCTCATCAATTACATTGGACTCATTCATTTTAATATTTTATTTACTAATGCCCTTTGCATGAGTAATATAGAAAGAAGAATTATGTCCTTTTTCCTGCAATAAAAGCATTCTAGTTCGTCTTTATTCTTTGAAAAATTGGTATGTCTCTTTTTTAAATAAAGGGGAGTTTCTTCTTCACTATGTTCTTTAGTTTGTTTCTCCTCATCTAGGAGTACATAAATAATATCATTTAGTGATTGGGAAGGCATTTGGCCAAGAGTAAAAACTTCATTATTGTATTTAGGAGGTAGGATATTCTATAAAATAACGTTTGCATCTTCATCTTCCACTAGAGATTTTACTTTTACAATTTGTCTTAGGAGAGATCTTAATACATTAATGTGACCTAACATTTTTTCACCCTCATTCATTCTTAATTTAAATAATTGTAATTTTAGTATGAATTAGGCATTCATAGACTTAATACCAAATGTTTTACTAAGCATTTCCTAGATATATTTAGGCTTATTTTCAAAGTCAACATAACGTAATTTAGTGTCTAATAAAACAATTCCAATAATGGATTTTTATTTATCATCCCTAGTTTACCATTCCAACAATTTAGCAGCATCTGTTGGTTCTTTTTCTTTTCTACTCACAATCCCTTAGAGGTTCTTGTTCATTAGTTTTATTTGTATTTTCGCCTTCCATGTGTGAAAATTTAATTCGGTGAACTTATCTAATGGAATTTACATTATGGGTGTTGAGCTTAGTATAAAATACACCCTTATAATGATATTCAAATTTATTTTTAAGCAAAGTATTTAATAATATCCATAAAAAATGAGAAAGAACTAAACTATTGTAATTAAAGGTCAATATTAATTAGAATCAATGTTGACCAATATACATTGTAAACCAAATTGATGTTGATAGAAATTAATAACAACCTAAATTTAAGATCGACGAAGGTCCATGTTGACTGTTAGATAGTATTTATTTATTTTTATTTTTTAAATACACATAGTAGAATTAAAATGAATAGAAAGCAGGTTAGAAAGAGGATTAGATCAACAAAAAGGAGATCAAACTAGCATGTTAAATCAAAATTGTTTATACTTCGATGTCACTTGTTTATCATTAGAGAGCTGAGAAACATAGATCTATAAAAAAACATCATAAAACTTAAACAAAACACCTTCTCATGTAGTCGATGTCTCCATGGTTGAAGTTAACCATTGTGTGCAAAGTCAAACCCAAAAATGGTAACAAATGGAAATGATTCTTCAAACATGAATGCCTCTGAAGATCCCATATAATCTCATGGTAGTTTACCTTACTCTGATACCAAATGTTAAAGAAACTATAGGTTGCATAATGAATTTAGTCAAAATTAAATTAAAGCATTAGCATATGAAAAATAGGAAATAGTTATGGAGACACAATATGAATAAAATGGAGTAGTCCTTATTGAGATTTTTAGGCCTTCTTATACAATTGCTTTATCTTAGAAATATGGAGTCAAGACTTATCATAATATTCTCTTCTAATCTCTAGTCTTACTCCCACATCATTATCTCTATGATTTTTTCATTACAACTATTTTCACGATCATGTATTATTTAAATATCAAATAATATTTTTATTCTAATTTTCACACTATGAAAATATTTTACCTAACATCATAGAGAAGATAAACTAGATCATTATTTATTTATCAAAGGATCTAAATGAGAAGGGTTTTTGCATACTTAGGTGGAGGATACATTTAAAAGCCAAAGTGGCTCAATATATAGCACAAGTGTGAGAGAAGAGAATAAGTGTGAAAGAGAGAGAAGCTAGACAAGTGTTATATAAGTTAGAATAAGAAGAGGAATTAGGGAACATATTTAACAGGTCAAAGATGCCATGTGTTACTCTTATTGGAAATAAGATGATCGATGTGGGGATTGAATCAGTCTTCAAAAAAATTCATTAAATTTCACTTAATCATACATTAACCATTCTAATAATAATGTACATTTTAACAAGCATAAGAATAAAACAATAATAACATTAAATAAATGAACAAAACATATACATGGGAATCCTTCTTGGGGTATAAAACCCACTAATGAAGCAAATAGAATATAGTCCTACAAGACAAACATTAATCTTTAGTGAAGCACCAACTTTACATGGAGCACCAACCCTAACTAGCTCAATACTAACTTAGTTAGGCTTTAACAAGCACCCACTTGCATGGAGGCACCAACCCCCTAGATGACTCAGTGCCAACATAACCACCTAATTATTTGATCACATTAATAAACCCTTATTTATCTTACAATAGATGATTATCTAATATTTTAGCTCGTCATTCACTTTACTTCCTCTCAAACTGACCTTCAACCTTCTTCACTCAATTATCCATCTTCATGGCTTGATTAGGTCTTCTGACCTTGATCCTCATATGTAGAACCATTGTTAGATATTCATAAAATTTCTCTAATGGTCTACTTGGACAAAATTAGTCCCTAGTAGTTATGCGCTAGATTTTACGACATGAGATGAAGCACAATTGAAGATATAGGCATGCAAAGTTGGCTACTTGGAAAAAATCTACTAAGTTTTTATACTTATCCAAATTTGTAAAAGTGGATAAACAAATCCAAGTAAGGATATTGATGAGGTAAGAGTTTGCACACATGGAGGTGTAGGATAAAATCATCAAATGGGTCTATTCATTTTTGTGCCTAGTTTATATGCACTAAATCTTAGGTCATGTGATGTAGCATGATAAAATATATGCTTGAGAAAAGTAGGGCTCCAAGGAATTTTGAAAATGTTTTCCAACATTGTCAAATTTGCAATTTTCATGAAAAATATCAAAGGCATTTTTATGAAGACATATCTTTCACCTATGAAGGTTTCAGGAGAAATTGGATATATTGATGGAATCCCCTATGTAAGAGGATCATATGAGCTAATTTGCAGGTCATTTAAGTAAGTGCTATAAGAGTTGTGCAGGTGAAAATTTAGCTTTCTAAGCATATTTAGATGGTCTCCATAGTCAAATTTGCATAAAGGTCATGAAAATTTGTCATGCTTTTACAAATATCATATATAGACATTTGCAAAAGATATAGATAGTAGATCTATCATGGGTTTTTTATGAGTATGTTGAATATGTAGTTCATAGGCTCAAAGGAGAATGAATGAGCTCATAATTAATTTATTTATATCTCATAAATTATAATGATTAATAATAAAATCCTAAGGGTTTACCCATGGCATCCACAAGAAAATGTCTATTTTAATGTTGCCTTGGTGTAGTCAAGAACTACTAACTTAAGTTAACCCTTAAGTGCATATCATCGTTAAGAAACTGACCCCTCGACCTAACAATTACCAACTTTGAGAAATGATCAAAGGAATTTATATTTTCCTAAGTCTAAGACTCTATATTATGTTTGATCTTGATCAATGGCTATCATTTCATCATACAAAGATGATCCAATGAAGCGAAGCAAAGTCAAATTATCAAAGGCTCCTCTGAGTAAATGCATTAGTGATAAGTGTTACATTCATAGATCTTATCAGATAGAGACCTAATGAGTGTAAACTTGTTAGAGTTAATTTTCAAGCTAGCTAGAAGATCAATGATTAGTGCTTAATTAGACATTGGAGATCTAAAAGAGTGTGATGAAGTCAAATTGTCAAAAGGACCTCTGAGTTAATGTGCAAGTGACAAGTGTCATAATCATAGAGCTTGGATAGTTAATCTATGGTGTATTTTAAATTTAAAAGGTCAAAAAACAATGTGAGGATGTTAAATGTCTCAATAGCAGGAACTAACAACTATGTACATAAGTCACATGCTTACACCAACTTTCATATCTTTGAGGGTTAGATAGATATAAAGATCAAGCATGTCAAAAGATTTGATGGTGAGTGGGTGATCATGAAAAGGAGATCCAATAGAGTGAATGGACTCAAATTCTATAAAGTGCTCAAGGTTTATCAACAAAGTGACAAGTTAAAGAATGATCAAGTCTAAGAAGATTGATGGAGTGAAAGTGATCTAAAGATAGAGGAAGCAACAAGATGGGATAACAAGATCGATATTTTAAATCTTGATAGAGATAAATAACATGCATCTTTAGAGATCCAATGACATGTGGAATCTCAAATCAGTAATATCAATGGGAACATTTTAAAGATGATAAAGCTAAAGTTCATAAACATATAAATATTAGATAAATATCATGAGATTCTCATAATGTGATTGAATATAAGAATTTTAAAGCTAAGACAATTTAATAAAGACCATTAGATCATGGCGCCAAAGGCAAGATCAATGACCAATGTTTAAAATCATGTCTAGACAAATGGTTAGTTGTAGGAACATGTAGGAACTTGTGTATAAGCTCTATACTTGACACAACATTAAAGAGCCTATGCATCAGAACATAAGTCTAAAAAATGTTATAGATAGTAAAGAGACTTGCAATTACGGTGTGATACATGGAATCAAGATGTGGGAAACTTACAATCCAATTCATATTGAACTAAAGTATATAATTGGTGTGATGTGTTAAATTATGAGTGTGAACACACTAAAGATATGGAACCCCAAATCTATTTCTTGTGTGTGTGTGTGTGTGTGTGTGTGTGTGTGTGTGTGTGTGTGTGTGTGTGTGTGTGTGTGTGTGTGTGTGTGTGTGTGTGTGTGTGTGTGTGTGTGTGTGTGTGTGTGTGTGTGTGTGTGTGTGTGTGTGTGTGTGTGTGTGTGTGTGTGTGTGTGTGTGTGTGTGTGTGACATCTAGGACATAGGAAGATGCTATTAGACCTAATGGAATTATGTCAAATAGAAAATATAGTGACATAGAGAAGTAGAGTGAGAGAGAGATGAAGTGTGTCAAATAGAGACATATCTAGACATAGAGATAGAGGGGTAAAGAGAATAAAAGCACATAGAGATAATGTGTAGAGCATGATCAGTTATAGATTAGACTTGTAATAGAGAGAATAGGATTGGATTCATTTATGAATATATTTTGTATAATATAGTTGTAGCTCCATATATTTGAATGGTTGGTGCCATCATATTAGTTGAGTTGGTGCTCAATTAGGGTAATGGTGTCTCCTTAGGATTGGTGTCCTTAAATATAACCAATGAGGTTTGTAACCAAGAGGTTTTGCCAAGTGAGGCATTGATTATGAGGCTAGATTACAATAGTACATTTTAGTAGATATTCTCATTATGGCTTTTCCCTTTGGTTTTTCCATGTATAACTTTGATGTCATGTGTATTTGTGTGTGTATGTGATCTTTGCATATATCTTTTAATTTGCATATGCTTTTGAATTTGCTTTAAAAGGATTAAATGACTAGTTTTAGTTGGTCTACTAATTCACCCCCTCTCATTAGATATATATGTTCCAAAAATTCGTATCAAAGCCTAGGGTTTCTTGAAAGAAGCTTAATCAACTTAGGTAGATCTCAAAATAGTGAACACAATGTCTAGTCAAGAAGGATCTTCATCTGACAAAGCACCTCTCTTTGATGGATTTAACTATGTATTTTTAAGCATAATAATGGAAGCATACTTATCCTCATTAGGGTTTTATGTATGGATGTCTATGGTAAATGGGTATACAGCCCCTGATACAACTCCCAATGACTAGGCTTCAAAGAAGTCATATGAAATAAATGTCAAGGCAAAGAATGTTATTCTCTATGGATTGACTAAATCAAAAATTTTAAAAGTGATGCATTGTCAAAAATCACAAGATATCTAGAAAAAGTTGAAGAGCATCTATGAAGTTGATGACAAGGTAAATCAGGACAAGCTACAAACATACAAAGGAATGTTTGAGAGTCTTAAAATGAATAAAGAAGAGAAGATTGCAAACAACCATCATAGGGTAGATGAAATAGCCAATATAATTAGGGACCTTGGAGAAGAAATGAAAGAATCAATCAATGTCAAAAATTTCCTAAGATATTTGACATGAAGATATGATTCTAAAATGTTTGTAATAGAAGAAACAAGAGATATATATATATATAAGCTCACTGTAGATGAGCTACATGTAACCTACACTACTTATGAGATGAGAATGGGAGAAGTAGATACTCCTAAGAGAGAAGTTGTATTCAAAACATCTAGGAAAGCAAAAGAAGAAGCATCTACATCCAGATCTAAGGAGACTGATGAATAATAAGCTAACTTTGTTATAAAATTGAAAAGATGATTTGGAAAGTACAAAGGTAAGTTACCCTTTAAATTCATTAACTATGGTAAGGTAAGACATCTTGATGCTAATTTTTCTTATGAGAAAAAGGATAACTCTAATCAAGAAGAGGATGGAAAAAGGATGAAACACCACTATTCCAAAATGAGTAACTTCTTTAAAAATAAGAAAATATTATATATAAGATAAGATAGTAACTCATTAGATGATAGTGATAGCTCAAATGATGACCACGACCATGCCTTTATGGTTGAATAAAATTAAATCCTATTCATGACATCAAGATCAGATTCTATAAATCAAGAAATAGAAGAAATAGACTCTAATGAAGAAGAGGAAGGAGAAGTGGACATAGAAGGTGAAATCATCTATGCTCTAGATGAGATTGACATGCTGAGAAAAGAAAACTCATGATAAAAGAAGCTTAGACAAAAATAAATTGAAAAATTATCCAAAAGTATTGAAAGATCTGATCAGATGATAGTAAGCCTTAAGACTCAGGTTAAAGAGGTTGTAAGAATATAATATGTTGTCAAAATTGAACTAAAATTCAAATTTGATGAGTGTGTGTGGCTAAAAGTAGAGATAGTGGCTTTGAGAAAAGAGCTTAAAAATGCTAAATAATAAATAGTCAAAGATCTAATGCTGATATGAGGATCAAACATTCTTGATGAATTGATAAGCTCTCAAAATCCATCAAAAGGGAAATCTGGTCTTGGTTATGAAAATGGTAAAATTCCCATAGCCAGTACATCTGCTAAGTTATATGACAACTTCAAAGCAAAAGTAGGATCAGGAACAAATAAAGAGAAAGTTTTTTGGGATACAAAGATAGATATAAACACTGTTGATGTGAAGAGGGGTAAAGGAGAAAATAAGCCTTAATAAAGGAAGAATAAAAATGTGTTAATATCTACAAATTCAAGGAAAATGTAGAAGACAAAGGTAATTGATGCAGATGATTACATAAAGGTGAGAAGGCTAGTTGGGCAACCCAATGTTATGACTAGGTATTAATAACTTTTTATGGTTATTATTATAGCTATAATCATTTTGGTCATAAGGCTAGTAAATATAGAGTTGTACCTACAAGGAGAACCAACTTTGTAAGCAAAAATTCATTTATACCCTTATTAGATACAAATGTAATGTGTTATAATTGTAATAATTTTGGTCACATAGCTAAACAATGTAGAACAAGTTTTGAAAGACTAAAAGTACAAAGTGTGAAGAAAAGCATGCCTCCCAGTGTGAAAAAAGATTCAAAAGTATCTAAAAAGGATAAAAGTAAGCCCAATAGGACATATAAGCAACCCAAGCATGTATGAAAATTAAAAGATCAATCCATGATGAATAATGCTATGGAGGTTGTAAAATGTCAAGAGCTCTCAATGTCTACACATGTTGAGAATAAGAATACAAAGCTCAAGGAGAAGTCTAAGGTGGTAGTTGAGTCTAGTTATGAAGTTAGTATAGATTCAAGTAAACATCTTACTATTATTGAGTAAATTTCATGTATAGAATATCAAATTTTTGTGCCTAGTAATAAGATTCCAAGATGCATGAAAGATTCATCAGATGAAAAAGTATGTCTTGAATCCATGTTATCTCCATATATTGTTAATCTAAATGAGAATATAATAGTGGATGAGCATGTTACTTATTTTAAGCCTAAGAAGAAGAAGAATGGAAATCACAAGTTGACGAAAGAGGAGAAGGAATATGAGGATTTATGGGCAAATTATAGTTTCATATTATTCTAGGACATTGTGAAGTAAGATGTATCTATCTATGCTTCTTAAGAAACCATTTTTAGTGGAGAAGAAAGTGATGTTTTCTATAGATGTGAAATCAAGAAATTTATGATGATGACTTGATTAAACTAAGTCAAGTGTTGTGTATGCAGTGTCTGTAAAGATAGAATGAGTGTTTCAATATGACATAATGAGATTATTAGAGTACATCTCATATATATATGGTCTATAGATTCATTTGGCATAAGGGTTCTAATGCAAAAAATCCTTGATATTTTGTATCTTGGGTTGTGAAAATAAGTTGGGTCACCAAACTTAGAGAACATGTGTAAAATAATGATATACATGTGTTAAATGAAGTTATCATGTGTTATAGGTAGACCCTCGATGCAAAGATGGAGCATGGAGCAAGGGGGAGCTAGATTGTTTAGTTTATCAGGATCAAGAAGGCACAAAGTAGAAGAGTTTTTTGATTGGATAGTAATCCTGTATGGAAGCTCCTACATCACATCAACTAGATACTAGTGATAGAGTTTAAGTCCAGGGTGAGGACCATAAAATCTTTAATAATTCTTAAAAGAAGAGAAAAGGCAACTCAGTTATGTATGTTGTGCAAATTTCTAATGAGTTGATGGTTTCATATTCTTGGAAAAACTCCTTTATATGATAAAGGGGAGAACATTTAGATAAATAATAATAAAGAGTCCCTTTTCCATTGATGTCAAAGGGGGAGAAAAAGTGCAAATGCTCTTTGTGGGAGAAGAAGAGAAAAAAGTGCAAATGTCAAAGAAGTAGAAAACATGTCCAAGTTGAGTATTAGGCAAAGGTACCATTTCCTAAGGTGATAAATTATGGTATGAATATATTTAGTTCATACTCATTAGAAGATAGTGCAAGTAATGCTAGAGAAGTAGTAAAGTATTAGAATATCAGAGCATTTAGTTTTCCTTCAATGATAAAGGGGGAGATTGTTGGAAATATGATTGTCATTGATGTCAAAAGGGACATTATGAGCATGTAATTAATGTTCAAGATTATATATGATGATTAGAGGATATGAAAAGGATCTTATAAAAGGTTAAGAATGATTGGAATTAATTCAGTTCTTCACATTGATCATCTAGACATTTTGGGTCTATGATAAAAAAGATGAGAAGACATCTTGTTGATGTCATTATTTCCATGTGTGAATGAGTATGGGGGAACTAGTCACATGGTTATGATCACATTAGTACCAATTAGTTATGCACCATATTTTAAGACATGCAATGAAGCGTAGTTGAAGATATGGTCATGCCAAGTTGGCTACTTGGACAAAATCCACTAAGTTTCTATACTTAGCCAAATTTGTAAAAAGGGATAAAAAAGCCAAGTAAGCATACTGATGAGGTCAAAATTTACACACATGGAAGTGTTAGGACAAAATTATCACATGGGTTTATTCATTTTGTGCCTAGTTTATATGCACTAAATCTTAGGTCATGTGACATAGCACAAAAAAATATATGCTTGATCAAGGTGGGGCTCCAAGGCATTTTGACAATGTTTTCCAACACTTTGTTAAATTTGAAGTTTCAAAGAAAAATATCAAGGGTAATTTTATGAAGATATATCTTTCACCTATGAAAGATTCAAGAGAAATTGGATATATTGATGGAATTCCCTATGTAAGAGGATCATACACGCTAATTTGTAGGTCATCTGAATAAGTGTGATAAGAGCTATGCAGGAACAAAGTTAGCCTTCTAGGAATATTGAAATGGTCTCTATACTTAGCCAAACTTTCACAAAGGTCATGCAAATTTTTCATGTTTTTACAAATATCATCTATAGACATTTGTAAAAGAAATAGATAGTATATCTGTTATGGGTTTTTCATGAGCATCTTGAATAAGTGGTCCACAAGCTCAAAGGAGAAGAATTGAGATCATAATTGATTTATTTATCTCTTGGACATTATAGGGTTTCATAGTAAAATCCTAAGAGTTTATCCATGGCATCAACAACAAATTCCTATTTTAATGTTGACTTAGTATAGCTAAGGAACATAATTTAAGTTACAACTTAAGTCCATATCATCGTTAAGAAACTAGCCCCTTAACCTAGCAACTACTAGCTCTGAGTAATGATCAAAGGAGCTTATATTTTCCTAAGTCTAAGACTTTATATTATGTCTGATCTCAATCAACATCTATTACGTCATTAGATGTAGATTATCTGATGAGGTGAAGCAAAGTCAAATTGTCAAAGGGTCCTTTGAGTAAACATCAGAATCATTGACCTTATCAAATAGAGACCCAATGAGCATAAACTTATCAGAGTTAATGTTTGAGCTAGTTTTAAGATCAATGATTAGCACTTAATCAAATATTAGAGATTCAATAGATCATGATAATGTAAAATTATCAAAAATACCTCTGAGTTAACACACAAGTGATAAGTATCACAATCATAAAGCCTAGATAATTAATCTATGGTGTAGTTTAAAGTCAAAAGTTCAAAAATCAATACAATGATGCCAAATATCTTAATAAAAAGAATTGATATCTATGTATAGAAGGCACACACTTATGCTAAGTATCATGTCCTTGAGGGTTGGATAGATATAAATAAAAAGCTTATCATAAGATCTAACCGTGAGTAGGTGATTGTACAAATGAGATATAATGAAGTGAATAGACTCAAATGTTATAAAGTACTCTAGGTTTATTTAATTATTGATGAGTTAAAGATTGAGAAAGTCTAAGAAGATTGATGGAGTGAAAGTGATCCAAAGATATAGGAAGAAATGAGATGGGATAAAGAGCTTGATGTTTAACATCTCGATAGAGATAAAGAATGTGCATCTTTAGAGATTAAATGGCATGTACAAGCTCATATCAAAAATATCAATGGGCATATTTTAATGATGATAGAGCTAAATTTTAGAAGCATACAAAGATCAAAAAAATATCGTGAGCTTGTCAAAATGTGATCAAATGCACACATTTTAAATATGAGCTAGTTTAATAGAGACAATCAAATCATGGTGCCAAAGGCAAGATCAATCACCAACATTTAAATTCATATCCAAACAAATGGTTAGTTTTAGGAACATGTAAGAACATGCATATAATCTCTGTATCTTGACACAGATAATGAGATTGATTGATCTAACTGATAAAATCTACATTAAAGAGCCTATGCATAAAAAAATTATTCTAATAGATGTTATAGATAGTAAAGAGACTTGAAATTATGATGTGATGCATGGAATTGAGATGTGGGAAACATACAGTCCAAGTCATATTGAAATAAATTCTAGAATTGGGGTGATGTGTTAAATTTCAAGTGTGAACACACTAAAGATATCGAACCCTAGATCCATTGCTTATATATGTAATATTTAGGACATAGGTAGATGTTGTTAGAGCTATTGAAATTATGTCAAACTAAAAATATAGTGACATAGAGAAGTAAATTGAGAGAGAGATGAAGTGTATCAAATAGAGACATATCTAGACATAGAAACAAAGGGGTAAATGGAATAAAATCACACATAGATAATGTGTAGAGCATGATTAGTTATAGATTAGACTTGTAACAAAGAGAATAGAGTTGGATTCATTTATGAATTTATTTTATATGCTAGAGTTATAGCTCCATAGATCTGATTGGTTGATGCCATCAGATTAGTTGAGTTGGTGCTCAGTTATGGGATTGTTGTCTCCTTAGGATTTGTGTCCTTAAATGTAACCAGTGAGGTTTTGCCAATGAGGCTTATAGCCAGTGAGGAATTGATTGTGAGGATGGATTATAATAGTATATTCTAACAGCTATTCTCATCATGGTTTTTCCCTTTGGGTTTTTCACGTATAAATCTAGTTTCATGTGTATTTTTGTGTGTATGTGATCTCTATGTTTATCTTTTAATCTATATATGCTTATAACTTTTATTTAAAAATATTAAATGACTAGTTTTATTTTATATACTAATTCACCCCCCCCCTCTCAGTAGATAATTGTGTTATAAAATAATTAATCACTATAATAGGTCATCCATACATCAGTTAGCCCTTACTCTTCTTTTAGGAGTATAAATACCTAATAGTCGTTATAAAAAACATGTTACCATTTTATCTTTCTTGAAACATATCCAAACACCTCATAAATATGAAAAACTAATACACCACTCCATTATACCTTATCCAACTTTACTTTAGATCCAGAATACATTTTAGGTTCAAATACCACTAGAACCCTTTCTCAAATCACTGCTTATAAAAGGTTTGCACATATAGAAAAACTTTATCTTGAAAAACTAAGGCATATGCTCAATTTTTCCAAAAAACCATGGAAAAAATATATAATCAAAAACCTCATGACCTTAGGGTCATCATAAAATTAATTTGATGCATCAACTTAGGGTAAAAAGTTTCAAATACGTCTCGATAAGATGTTCACTCAGAATTACCAACTAACTCCAAAACATAGTCAAGGAAACTATTAGAACACAACTATCTACTAAGATGGGGGCTAAATCAATAGATTGATAAAAATTAGTGCTTTAATACTTTTAAGACAAATTAAAAAGTATATACAGAGATCACACACACAAATAGACACAACACTCAGTGTATATGGAAAACCCAGTATGGGAAAAACCATGGTGAGAATAACTAATAGAATCTACTATTCTAATCTAGCCTCATAATCAAAACATCACTGGTTATAACATTTAAGGGTGTAGATCTTAAGGAAACACCAGTCCCCTAATTTAAGAGCACCAACTCTAAGTAGGTACCTACTCCCTAACTAAGCACTAGCTCATCTATTTTGATGGCACCAACCAATCAAATTTATTATAGAGATACAACTCCTAATTACAAAAGTTTATTCAAAAATGAATCTAGTTTTATGTTGCAGTCCTATTCTATAATTGCTCATAATCTACACTTCTTATCTCTCTTCCTCTTTGGCTCTTTCCCTCTCAATTTAACTCTTCATAATATGATGCATATATGCATTGGATCTAGGTATCACATCTTCTCTATGTTCACACTTGGTCATTAACACATCACATTTCATTTTTTTAGAACTCTATTCATATTTATTTAATGACAAGTTTGTTGCTTCTTGAATTCATACACAACTACCATAATTCTTTATCTTTTACTATATTTATAAAATATCAGAATCTAGTTTTGATACACATGCCATTTTATTCAACTTGTATCGATTACAATAATCTACATCATTCTCTGTGTCATAAAATGCATCTTACCTGAGTGCTATGTTACTTGACTAATGAGATGAACAAATCTTTAAATAATTACAATTGATCTTAAGTTTTGCATCATGATGTAATGATCCTTGTTTAATTATCCTAAATTTAAAATGCAACTATTAAATCAAGCTCATGCTCTTTGTTAGATCCTTACGAGCTTCTAAACATTAATGCTTCAACTTTAAAATGCATTTTTTGATATTTATCTCAATTTTTATAGATTAAGACACTTGACACTCTTGTGTGCCTTCTGATCACTTTACTATCAGTGCCAAACTTCTAACACTTGGCACCTTGTTATGCCTTTACACATTTCTAATCCCTGCACTTGTGATACTTGGAATCCTTGAGTGCCTTCTAAATATTATTATCAATTTCCTCTATTGACACACTTGGCACATTTGTATTGATCATTAACTATTTGACTTTGAACCGTACCATAGATATACTAATCAATCACTATGATCGTGACACATGTCATCAATGTGTTCATTTATAGGTTCTTTGAATTATTATTTTTTGGTTTATGTCATTGGATCTTCATTACATGATTAAGCACTCACCATTGATCAAATTTGAACAAATATTAAGTTGAGGACTTAGGAATATTAAATTTTTTAATCACTTCTCCAAGTTGATAATCTCCGTGTTGAAGGGGTTCGTTGCAAAAATGATGAGGAAGGCTTAAGTTATGACTTAAGTGACCAATTCCTACCTATATCTAGTCAACATAAAATTAGAAGTGCCTATGAATTCCATGACCAAAAACCATAGGTTTTTACTAAGAAACCCTAGTAATGGCTGAGAGCAAAGATAAATCATTTCTAGGCTCATTTATCTTCATCTGAACCTATGGACCATATATAAAAGATGTTCTTGAAAAACCCATAACATATCTTTTATCAATTTCTCTGAAAACACCTAAAAATAATATTTTTAAAATCATGATGACTTTTCATGATAATATTGCACCTTTTAAGGAACTTGCATTGTGCAATTATAAAACATGCTCTTTTATCCATCAATCTTGTATGTGACTAATCCTTTGACATCAATGGCATCCATAGTGCCAACTATCTCCCTTTTCAAATCAATGACAATCATATTGCCAAAAATCTCCCCCTTTGTCATTGATAGAAAAATAAATGATTTGATCTTGTAATACATGATTTATTCCTTCTCTAGCATTGATTATACTTGCATTAGCTTATGATGAATGTGAGCTAAAGTTGTACATACCAAACTTTTTCCCCCTTAGGAAATGGAACATTTGCCTAAACACACCTTGGACACATGCTTTTCTCCTTCTTTGATAAACATAAAGCTTTTATAGAGATCATTTGCACTTTTTCTTCCCCTTTGACATCAATGGCAAAGAGACTCCAACTTTCTCACTATTTGTCCATATCTTTCTCCCCCTTTATCAAATAAAAAGAGTCTATCTAATAATATGTAACCATCAACTCATTAGAAATTTGTAAAAACATGCATACCTATCTTGCCTTTTCTCTCTTCTTCTAGGGATTAACAAAGTTTCTATGATCCTCCCCCTGGACTCATTCCCTATTACTAGGATCTAGGGATGTGATGTAGGATTAACCACTCCTAATTTTTGTCTCAAATACTCAGATTGTTCCTTGGGAAGAGGTTTGGTGAATATGTCTATAAATTGATTTTGTGTTGTCACATATTCCATTGTGACCTATTGATCTTCAACCTTTTCTTTTAAGAAGTGATACTTGATTGATATCCACTTAGTTTTGGGGTGCGTCACTAGATTCTCTGATATGTTAATAACACTTGAGTTGTCAAAAAGAATAGAAGAGATAGGTGATTTGTATTCTACCTTAATGTTTTTAATTATTTTCTTCATCCACAATACTTGAGTCCAAGATGCCACTACTGCAACATACTATGATTCTATGGTAGAAAGAGTAACTAACTCTTGCTTTATGCTCAACCATGAAACAAGTTTGTTTCCAAAAAAAATATAGCACCACTAGTGCTTCTTCTATCATCCACACTTCCTACCCAACCATCATGTGTATATACTATCAAAGTGAAATATTCATCTTTAGGATACCATAGGCTGTGTCAATTGTACTCTTGATATATCTAAAGATTATTTTCACTACATTGACATGTGATTCTTTAGGATCAGCTTGAAATCTTCCAACCATGAACACTACTTACATGATATCAGGTCTTGATTTAGTTAGGTATAACAAATTACCTATCATTGACCTAAATAAAGTCTTATTTGCATTAAGGGAGTCATTATATTTACTCAACTTACATCCAATTATCATGGAAGTACCTATTGGTTTGCTATCTTCCACTCCAAACTTCTTGAGTATTTCCTTAGCATACTTGGTTTGAGATATAAATATCCATTCATTAGTTAGTGCTATCTAGAGACCAAGGAAGAAAGAAAGTCATCCAAGAATAGACATCTCAAACTAATTTTACATTTGAGCATCAAATTATTTGCACATTTTATTATTAATACCACCAAAAATGATATCATCTACATATACAATAACAATTAACATATGCTCACAATAAGATTTAAAGTACAAATTATTATTTTCACATCCTTTATTGAATACCATGATATAGGTACCTATTTTAGACCATATATAGATTTCTTCAGTTTGCACACATAATCTTCTTTTTATGATAGCTAAATACATTTACGTTGTTTTATGTAGACTTCCTCTTATAGGTTCCCAATCAATAAAGTAGACTTAAAATCCATTTGATAGAATTGGAATTTCTTATAAATAGAGAATGATAGAAACATTCTTATGGCTTCCAATCTAGAAATTGGATTAAATATTTCCTCAACATCTATGCTTTCAACTTGTGCATATCCTTTGCACACAAATCTAGCCTTAATTCTTACGACAGTTCCATATTTATTGAGTTTGTTTCCAAAGACCCACTTTGTACCTATTACATTCTTATTTGAAGGTCTTGGAACTAATTCCCAAGTTTTATTCTTTTCAATTTGGCTTAGTTCTTCTTCCATCAATTTTAGTCAATTCTTATCCTTGCTAGCTTTAGCATATTTCTTAGGCTCAATTTCAGATATTAGAAATAAACTTACTTACTCCTTGTTCATTACAACTCTTCTCCTTGTCTAAACTCCTTCATTTTTATTGCCAACAATATTATTTATAGGATGATCCTTTTGAAAAAATCTTGAAGGTGGATTTTCATTTACTTCTTCAAGCTCTGCATTAGTTACTTCTTCTTTATAGATTTCTTTGTCAGGTTTAACATGTATCAAGCCTTCTGCAACCTTGACATTGATACTCTCTATAATTTTTATAGCCTTTTTTTGGAGCATATGTAGGATTTGATTTGAGTGGAATAACCAAGAAATATTAATTCATCACATCTTGATTCAAAGATTCCAAAGTTATCTTCTTTTCTCCTAATGTAGCATTTGCTACCAAACACCTTGAAAACTTAACAATGGCAAGTCTTCCATACCATAGTTCATAGGGAATTTCTCACTATTTGCCCTTAGTTGAACTCTATTCAAGGTATATAATGGTGTATATATTGATTTTATCTAGTATCCATCATGTAACTTGGCCTCTCTAAGTATTTTTTTATCCATCTCCTTGACTTTTATATTCTTTATTTCAACAACTCCATTCTGATGTGGAGTCCTTATTGTAGAGTAATCCCTTTTGATTCCATTCTTCTTATATTACTCTATGAAATCATTTGAGATGAATTCTCCACCTATATTAGATCTTAAACATTTGATTTTTTGTCCAATATCATTCTCCACCATGGCCCTAAAGATAAGTATGGACTAATTCTAAGGGTTTTGTAGTTATATACTCCTTTATTTAAAATTTTACCCTTATTTTCTTGCCTTGCTAACATTCCTTACAAGTAGTATGTGTAGGTTTGGTTATCTGAGGCATATGTCTAACACACTTATTTGAGCTCACTTTTGCTAGGTTATCAAAGTTGACATGACCCATTCTTCTATGCCATAACTAACTCTCATCAATCTTTCTTATCAAGTAATTAGTACCATTCACTTCAATTAGATATAATTTTTTTTTTTAGTTCTTTTCCCTTCTACATCTAATCTACTAGATCTCCTTATCTTACATACTTTTACATTAAATATGACCTTATATCCATTGTCACACATTTGGCTAACACTTAGTAGATTATGTTTCAATCCTTCAACATAAAAGACATTATGTGTAGGTATTTTTCTA
>JARHVA010005076.1:635000-665000 GCA_037957365.1 Torreya grandis
TGACTGATGCTTTGACATCAATGACAATCATATTTATAATAAGAAATATGGACATATGACATGATTGAATATATTTAAGGTCTTTAAATTCATGAAAAATATGTTATAACATACTTAGAGAAACATCAACCACTCAGATCATGATATTTAATAGAGACTATTAGTCTTATAGACCAATCTGTTGACCTTCTCTTATATAGACTCTACATAGTCAAACAAGCCATTTTGGTTTCAATTTTTCAGCCTCTTACATAGACTTCCAAGATTTTTAAAATAATGTATAGATCACTAAAGAACTAAAAAACATCATCATGCATTTCAATGCATCACTCTCACATGAAAACACATTAGGAAACATCTTTTTCCATCTACCCGATTTCATTATTGTCTACACCAGAAAACTTTGATCACCAACTTTGCACACCTAAGATATAGAACCTATCTATAATACTTCATGAACAAAAAATACAATTCTCAAACATTGATCTTAATCCACTTAGTAACTTTGACTTGGTCAAACTCTATCTTTTACATTAAATTATTGAAAGACAAGCACTTTTGTATAGGGTCTTCTCACTCACCTAAGAAACTAATCACACCTAGAGATGAATTTGAGAGTTGAATTCAACCTTAAATCACTTGTCTAATCATATCAAACTATTTTCAGCTCTTTAGAACAAGATCTTCAACATTAGTTCATAGTAAGGGTTTTATAAGGGTTTAGACCATCTCTCAAACTGAAGGATCATTCATAAAACTTAGCTCCTCTTTGAAAAAACTAGTGCTTGGAACATTTAGATAGAACCCTTCCTCATCTAACACGAATAGGTTAGGTTCTCATGTAGATGCTACATATACCAATGAGCACTAATAAAACCTTCTTAGGAAGACAACTCTTCATTTTGTGCACTTAAGAAACCTTGAAATACTTTTTAAACCTTTACTTGTAAACTTTGATCTAAAACTTCATGCACATACTAAAAATAACTTGACTCACCTATATCAATGTTCACCTACTCACCCATGTCATCAAAACAAACCTTATTACCTCATTTAGTCACCATCTTTTGTTTGCTTTATAAGCCTTGAACTGCAAGTCTTATTATGCCCTTAATTTGACCTTCTAACCACTCTATTGACTTCAACTTAGAAATTTCCTTGTTTTTAAATGCCTCTCATGTATGCTCAAACAACTTAACATATTAACTCTTGTTTATAACTTCAATAGAACATATTTGTAGCTACTTATATATCTTTGAACCTTGACTATAGTAGCTTCAAAGCTATGTAGATAGATCTTTGGAGCTTACCTTTTAATCATTTGAAAGGTCCTCAATATCTTGTGTACAACCTCAAATAATATATCTCATGATCAAACACTATCAAGTGTTCTTCTAAGCATTCTCATCTTTGTATCTCATTTAGATAATATTTAGAACTACTTACATAGATCTTTGGAGCACATAATTTCTTCTTTAGATCTCACTTATTTCATCATGACACCTACCAATTCCATCTCACAAGGTCTAGATAAAGCATTACATGATACTTTACATATTTTATACTAACCTATACTCACTCATGTTGCTTCTAAATGATTTCACTTGAGATGACATTAAAACATTATTTAACTAGTATTATTTCATCACAACAACAACACTCATTATATTGAAAATAGAAATCATAATACACATACCTCAAGGCTTACTTGACCAAGCATTTTGACAAGAAACTTTAACATAAAATTATATTAGATTGACATCAGCAAAATAACCATGTATCTTCATAATAAATTTTGACATCAATGCCAACATTAGATATCAAATCTCAACACTCAATGACAATGCTCAACAATCTTTCTCTTAATCAATGATAATGTTTAATAATCTCCCCCTTTGTCATTGATGGCAAACATATTCATAAAACTTTGTCAACCACTCTTGATGGCAATCATCTCTCAAACTTGGTTATTGCCTTTTCTTTTTCACTTTTTTATCTCTCCCCTTTTCTTATCTTTTTTGATCTTTCTCCCACTTTGACATTAATGACAAAGGTCTTATACAACTATCATCTCTTTCATAATGAACTTCAGATTACCAAACCACTTCAATAAAGATCAAGCTTAGTTAATAACTTGAATATATTTACCTCAAACCAAGCATCCCCTATGATTCTATTAATATTAGACATAAAAGATAATTTTTAACTACTAAAATCATACTCTTATCCCTGTGAGTTGATACTATCTCTCAAAGACACTAGATAACACAGTCTTTAGAAACTATGGCAACCATTCTCATAATTTTTTCAATTAGGTCACTCTCCTAGATGATTCATAAAAATATCAACTAACAGAGTCTATAAATGAGCTTAGACACAATCTCTCCATATCTCATTTCATATCAAAAAGTAATCACTTGACAAAGATAGAAGAGCTACCAAGCTCCCCCTTAGATTAAGCATATCTTCTTTTATAAGAATTAAGAACTCAAGATCACATACCTTTATTGACATGGCTAAGGACAATCAAAAGATTGAACACACACAAGGCTATCCCATACTAGATATAAAATGTAGAAATAAGGACTCCCCATTTGTCTTCACAAATCTAGATCAATTACTCATAACAAACAAATCTCACAAGCTTACCTATTATACCAATTTTTTGCATTTTGACTTTAGATACCTAATAAAAAACTTAGATCTCTCATCATGATGCTAATTAAAACCATAGATATATCATCATAGGAATGGATAATATCCATCTTCATCTCCTTGATTTTAGCATATACGTCTTAGAATCTTTTCAAAAGAAACCTTCTTTGATTATACTTTCATTTTTGCTAACAAAAGACTGTCTCCATGAAGCTTAATGGAGCCACCACCTTTTCATAGAGAACTAAAAAAATATAAACTTTGGAGATTCCCATATATTAATACTCTTTTCATAATACTAAATATTCTTGAACATTCTTATGGACTTTATTGACACTATAGATTTGATCTCATCATCAACCTTGTCATTCTTCTTTTCTTTGACTGTGTTGTTAACACATGTAGATAATAGGTGTTCTTAGCATTCCTTACTTGATTTATTACCTAAGGTATGATATATCTCATCAATCATTCCACTTGATCTTGTAGACTGATCATGACTTGAATTTACTACCTTTATCTTCCATACATTCATGTGCCTTATTTATTGCACTCTAGAATCTTCACACTTCTTGTTTTGACTTGATGGATTTTTGACCTTGTTAGGATAGAATCTTGCAATGTGCCATGCATTGTAATAGATGTACTAGATGTAACAGACCACATTATACATAACATTTGATTTATTATGTTTGTGATCTCCTTTTGACCAATTGTTTCTTCTTCCATAGTTCCATGAGTATTCATTTTTGGAGGGTCTTCTACATTCACTTGCTTTATGACCAAACTAACCACATGTTAAATAGTAACCATTAAAAGAAATGACATAGTCTATAACATTGGGATGTCTGATAGGTATTTTTATGTTGACCTTCTTATCTTTAACAATCTTCTTCTCAACTTGAAGTGCCTTCTTTTAGTGTTCTTTGAATCTAAGACATGTCTTGTCACTTGCAGACTTATGACTACTTAATATATCATCTAGAGCTTCAGTGCCTTTTTTAAAATTCATAAATTTATTCATATTTCTCGATTCCTAATCCAAATCAAATTTTAGATATTCTATTTATATTTCATATCTACTACAATCTTCCTCTTTAGCCTTTAGGCTTGCTATCAAAATCTCTTTTTGGGTTTTAATTTGTTGGATGATCTCTTCATACTCCTTGGAGGTTTTGCTCAATCTTTCTTCAAAAAATCCAATCTACTTCTCATAGTCTTGAACTAATGACTTCAATTTCCTTTTCTTCTTCTTCACAAGATTCAACTCTTTTAGGGCACTTACTAACTAAACCTCAAGATCTACTTCAGCTTCTCTTTCTTCACTTTCATAATATACTTCTTCATCTAATTTTTTATTAATCAAAAGACATTTCTCATTTGAACAACCCTCATTATCTAATTTTACTTCTATAAATAAGGTTTTATTATTGTCATGTTTTGATTCATTACATACATCATAATTGTAAGATGTGTCTAAATCACTCACATCAAATGGGCTATCTTCTTTGGTATAGAATCTCTGAATGACTTCTTCTTGCCTTAATACTTATTGAAACTCTTCTTGATCTTCTAATACCTATATTATTTATTTTTTATATCATCATCCTTGGTATTTTAATTATGAGGACACTTTTTTTCAAAATGTTCAATTTCTCCATAGTTGAAACACTTTAATGACACCTTACCTTTGTACTTACTTGAACCTGTTCTTTAATTTATAACAAACATAGATATGAGTTCATCATCATAAACATATAAATATACCTCATCTTTGACCATTTTAGCCTTTTACTTCTATTTAGCCTTGAAATTTACTTCCTTCTTGTGAGGTATTCCTTTATTTGATTTCATAGACAAGATGCCAGGAATCCCATCCATCTTTAGCTTGTCAAAATCTTTCATTTCTTCTACTACAAACACCTTAGATTAAAACTTAGGAGTTAATGATCTCAATAAATTTTGAAAAATAGTGGACTCATTTACTTCTTATCCCAATCATCTTATGATATTGACAACTTCATCAGACCTTAATAGGTAAGATGTAATAGTTTCATCTTCATTCATATTTAGGTTTTCAAATTATCTTCTGTGGGTTTGTAACTTGGCCAACCTCACCTTGGTATCTCATTCATATATGTTCTTCAATTTTTCCCATATATATTTGGCTAAAACACACATATTAACTTACAATATCTACCTCTAATAGGCCACACAGAATGGCATTCATTACTTTGGAGTTATTTTGACTAGCCTTCTTACCTACTACATTTGTTGGTGGAATTAGAGATGTAATATAACCATCCATAATTGATTAAAAAATATCATGTCCAAATGAAATTATATATATATATATATATATATTAATTCTAACATTTCAAAATTCATAGTTCAATCCATTTAATAATGGAGCCTTACTAGTAGAGAAACCACATTGAGCTTTCTGACTAGTCATTCTTGCTTCATAGAATATCCTTTAGGATGATGTCAACCCTATTACAAAAAAATTGATTTGATACCAATTTTTAGAAACAAGATGATTGAGAGGGGGTTTGAATCAATCTTCAAAAAAAATTATTTAATTCCACTTAATCATACATGAACCATTATAAACAACATGTATATCTTACCAGGCATAAGTATCAAATCATAAGAGCATTAAACACATGAAAATATCATATAGTTAGGAAACCCTCATGGGGTAGATAATACATTGATGAATCAAATAGAAAATAATTCTATAATAGAAACATAAATCTTTAGTGAAGCACCAGTATCACATGGAACACCAACCCCAACTAGCTCAACACCAACTCTCCTAGGTTTTAGTAAGCACCTACTTGTAAGGAGGCACCAACCCCCTAGATGAATCATCACCAACTCATCCACCTAATTTTTTTATCACCTTCATAAACCCTTATTTATTTTACAAAAAATGATTATTTGCTCCTTCATCTCTTCACTTACTTTAGTCCCTCTCAAACTGACCTTCAACCTTCTTCACTCAACTAACCCTCTTCATGGATTAATTAGGCCTTCTGACTTTGATCCTCATATTCAAAACCTATGTTAGATATTCATAATATTTATATGATGGTCTTCATAAATTAATTCTACTCACCAATGATCTATATCATTCACTTATCTTTTTTCTTATCTCCCACACTTAACATCCTTTAAGCATACTAAATAGGCCTAAACTACCTTTCTTTTATACAAGTTAATTGATCATATCTTTCTTAGTTGGATACATATTCAAATCACTTAGGTCAGACATGAATATTTATTTGAATATTAAAATAACATGCCTTAATCATGAATCAATCACTATAATAGGTTGGCCATACATTAATTATCCCTTACTCTTCTTTTATACTTATGAAGACCTAATAGGCCTTCTTAACAACATGTTATGCTTTGATATTTATTGAAGCATATAAAAAAAATCACATGGTATAAAAAAGTCATAAGCCACTCAAATATAATTTATCCAACATTTATTTAATTCCATAATACCTTTTAGGTCCAACTACCACATGAACCCTTTCTCAAATAAATACTTATAAAAGCCATGTCCATATACAAAAAATATGTCTTGAAAAGTTGAGGCATATATTCAATTATGCAAAAAAACCATTGAAAAAAAATATATAATAAAATAAATCATGGCCTCAGGGTCATCACAAACTTCATTTGATGCTTCAACTCTAGGTAAACATGCTCAAATACTCTTTGCAAAATGTTCACTTAGAACTGTGAACTGAATCCAAAACATAATCAAGAAAACATGAACATCTAGCACATAATCAAATATATTAAAATGTTTTTGATGCATGAATAGGATCTTATGACATCCTCAAAGCAACCTACATTTCTCATATCATGATATTTAATTAGGACTAGTGGTCTTATAGACCAAACTATTGGCTTTCTCTCTCACAAACTCTGCAAAATTAGATAAGTGATTTTGGCTTCAATGTTTCAAACTCCTACATAAACTTTCAATATTCTAAAAAGCATGGATAGATAATTCAAGAACCAAACAATAACATCATGCCTTTTAGTGCACACTCTCACATGAAAACACATTAAGAAATGTCTTTTCACATCTATCTAAATTCCTTATTTTCTTCACCACTAGGTCTATTGGAGACTCGCCAAATTTGATAGCCAAATTTGCACACCTAAGATTTATAACCTATCCATAAATATTCATGAATAAAAACAAGTCTCAAACTTTTATCTTCACCCACTTAGAAACTTTTACTTGGTTAACTCTATCTTCTACAACAAATTTATGAAAGATAAGCACTTTTATGTAGGGTCTTCTCACTCACATGAGAAACCAATCACACATATAGATTATTTGGAGTTTTTACTTAAACCTCTAATCACTTGTATGATCATTTAAAACTATTCTCAAATATTTATAACAATATCTTCAACATCATGTCATAATTAGGGTTTTATGAGGGTTGAGACCATCTTTTAGTCTTAACGATCATTCATAAAACTTAACTCCTCTTTATAAAAACTAATTCTTTAAACTTCAAGATATAACCCTTTATCATATACCATGCATATATTAAGTTCTCATGTTGACGTTTCACATGCTAATGAGCACTGAGAAAACCTTCTTAGATAGACTACTCTTCATTCTATGCACTCAAACAACATTGAAATACTTTTCAAGCCTTTTCTTGCAAAATTTAATCTAAAACTTCATGCACATACTAAAAAAACTATAATCAGCTCTATCAATGTTCACCTACTCACCCATGTCATGGAAACTGATCATATTATCTCATTTAGACACCATATTTCTTCTTCTTTCAAAGACTTTTCCTATAAATCTTATTATGCCTTGAATTTGACCTTTCAGCCACTTTGTTGACTTTAAATTAGAGCTTTATTGTGTTCCAATGCCTCTTTTTTATGCTAAAGCAACTTCATATACTCACTCTTATTCAAAACTTCAATAAAATATCCTCAGTGCTACTTACAAATCTTCAAAGCTTAATTATAACATCTTTGAAGATGCATACATAGATATTTGGAACTGATATTTTAATCATTTGTAAGGCTCTCAATACATCATGTACAACCTCAAATAATCTCTCTCATGCTCAAACAATATCAAGTATTTTTTATAGTATTCTCATCTTTGTAGCTCATTCAGAGCATCTTTAGAACTACTTACATAGATCTTCAAAGCACATAGTTTCTTCTTCAAATCTCACTTATTTCATCATTCAACCTACAAATTCCATCTCATAAGGTCTATACAAATCATTAAAAGATGATTTATTTTTTTTATATTGACCTATACTCACTCATATTGCTTCTTAATGATTTCACTCAAGCTAACATTAGAACCTTCTTGAACCGATATTCATTCATCAAAGTAACAACACTCATTACGAAATAAATAGAACTCATCATACACATATATTAAGGCATTTTTTACTAATAATCTTCAAAATAACATTTGACATCAAATGGAATTAGATTGACATTAATGAAATAACCATGCATCTTCATAAGAACTTTTGACATCAATGACAACATTAAATATAAAAGCTAAACACTCAATGATAATGGTCAACAATCTCTCTCTTAATCAATGGCTGTGTTTAATATCTCCTCTTTATATTTTCCATCTCTCCAAGTAGCATGGGAGGTTGAAATGCATCCTTGACACCTCAACTAGCTTTATTGAAACTCTCTTTCTTCTCGACATGTTGAAGGGAAAGTGACCTTATTGATAATCAAATTAGTTTCTCCTACATGTTTTCTTTACTCTTTACACCTCTCAACTAACCCCATTAGGTTCTTTTTGACACATAACCTCTTTCTTTTGGAAGGTGTCTAAAATGCTCTTCATCTCCTTAGGCCTATTTTGAAAAAAAGTGTCAAAAATTAATTTTAGTTACTTTACCTCTCCTAAACTTCATGGATGTGCTAATAGGCTCATATTAGACCTAGAAAAACCTATTTTTAGGCCTCAAACTATCCCTAATAGGTCATTCTCTACCAAAATACCTAACTAGGCCTCATTCCTTGTATCTTTATTTTTATACTTTTTCCCTTGTGTGGGATATGTATGAATTATATTTAAAAAATAAAGACATATTATAGGACCCTATATAGATTCACAATTCCATACAAAATTTCATGAGTTGAATCCAAGTGGAAGTCTACCTTTTATGGTTATCTCTTCTACCAATTAGGCCTCTTGGTCTAGAAAGTGGTTTTTTGCTCCAAATACATCCCACACTTGTGAAACCTCTAATAAGTGTGTTGTGAAATTTAAAAATATAATTAATAATCTCCATGTAAAGTATGGGATTATATAAAATTGTGATTATATCCAAACTATGAAATGGCCAAAAATAACCACTTCACAACTTTGTTTGGACTGCCTTGAAAAATGGTTTTGTTTAGTCACTTACATGGGTTCATGATAAAAAAAAATTCTTTGAGGAGATATAATAAGTCTCATGGTACATCTTCCAATTATTGGTAAGTTTTCATCCCTATAAACTCCATATAAAACACCTAAAAACATATAAAATATGCCATTTTTGGTAATCACTACATCATTTTGTATAACTTAAGTACATGTGGATGAGCCACTTGGAGTATAAAACAAGTTTTAGGTCATTTTGAAGTACATAACATCCATATGGAGGCATAGAATTGCATTTTTATCTCACTTGGTCTTTATGGCTCTCTTAGGCATCTTGAAAGTGATTTGGGTTCTTAAGGATGATTCCTAAAATTGGACATATGAATCCTCCAAAAAACTCTAAAAATTTGAATTTTAATAGTGTGGATATATTCCCATATGATCACAAGATCCCATGAAAATCCTCCTAACTATAGCAAGAAAAAGAAATTGACCTCTCAAGTTGGAAACAAGCATTTTGAAGGGTCTAGATAAGTTTATAGTTTATAGGTGATTCTACTAGATTGGTTCTAGTCTTTAGTGACCTTAATGATGTCCATGACATCCATATTGACTTATTAAAACTATTTTTAAAATACCTTCTTACTAAAACAATCTAAAACATCTCATGTTCTAAGCTTAGGGTTTTTGTGTCAAACCACTTATCTTACCCTAATGACTATATTCTTACCTTTACTCTCTTTGTTGGAGGTCTAACACTCCATGAAATGTTTCTATACATTTACATCATTACCCTCAGGTTCTCAATACTCTCAAATTTCCTTTATTGACATCTCTTGGTTATAAATCTCTCAAGGTCTACCCGATTGGCCTATACAGACATAAGTAGTCATATTTAGGACTAAATAGAGTTGTCATGACTATATTTGTTTTCATTGTTACTTGATTGAGTTGAGGGTCTAATGTAGTAATTGATAATGTTATTCACTATAGTATTATGTCCCTAATTATCTTAGCTTCTCCAACTAACTCCACATGTCATCTCTTTAATATTTGCCCAAACAAAGTCTATATCTATAATTTTGACTATATTTGACTAATTTTACATGTTATTTGTTTATGTCTGATGGGTTTAGTATAGTGAATTTATCAAATTTAAGTTTCACTTAAATTTCTCAACCCCTTGAAGTTCCTTAAAGACTCCTAAAACCAAGCAAAGGATATCATGAGAGGAAACAGGCCTGTGTCATACCCTTAGGCTGAGTAGGCAGAATTTAAAATTCTATGTTTTTTTTTTCTTGAACCTGAGCATGTGATGGAACCATGTTCACATAATTCAATTATATTCTATCACTCAAAGAGACATTTTACTCTTTCTCAGTCATTCCAACCTTCTAATATAATAATCACATCTTACAGTTGATTTGTTCTTGGATTGTATTTGTACTATGTGTACGAAACAAGCCTCTGATCCCCATTTGAAACTCTCTATAATTATCTCCCATATTTAGGCCTTCAAATGAATTTATATCCTAAGTTATTATAACCTCAATATCACACCTATACAATCATCTCAAGCTTGGAGAGGTTTTTATCATTTTATAGACCTATATGCCTATGTGGATTCCTTTGAGACTAGTCTACCAATGTAACATTTTAGGAGTTCTACTCACAGTATTGAAACTCTTAAATCTCTATCCATACATTATAAAACCACTTAAATATGTGTGTTTCTATAAAATACCATTATACAGGGTAAAACCTTCAATGAATGGTTGTAGATGATTTTTTTTAGATGGTTGACTATATATGCATCCTTCTAGGTCTCCAAGACTAACTCTTAAACATCTTAAAAGCTATTCTATATTATGTTGATAGTATTTTATACTTATTTCAAGGTCTTTAAGTCTAAAACTCATGAAAAAACTTATTTAAGGCAAAAATATTTTCCAACACTATTGTAGGTGCCTATTAGGCAGTTTCATTATGTGTAAAGACTGATTGTGTTTAATGATCCTTGTTTCAATCATGAAAATTTCAAACTCTTAATGTCATTTAGATATTTGATTACCTCATTTGATCTCTTGAAACCTCTTTGTTCTCACCTTCATCACCATTCAATATCCAAACTTTTGAAAAGTTGGTTGTAAGTGGAAATTTGATAGTTGATTGTGTATTATACCTTTTTTTCAAGTGCATAATGACCACATAGAGCTTAGTCCATTTAGAGTCATTTATTACTTTATTACCAGCTCAATAGTGTGCTCAGGGTCCTTTCAAAATTGTTTCTTTCATTACCTTCACAATAAAACCTTATAGATGACTATTTTAGGATAGTAGTTTGTATGAGGTTTGAATTAGGCCTCTTCAACTAGGTCATTCATTTTATGATAGTGATCATTACTTACAAGGAGTTATTCCAAGTTTATATATCATATTCAAAGCATTTTATCACCTTTTTAATCCATTGTCTACATATATAGTCCTAGAGGTCTCTCTAAGTGAAGTCTTGATATCCATCAATCTCTTTTGACTTCAAATTTTTTGATATCCAAATGATCCATATTCCTTTCATATTTATCCATAACCATGATCTCATTCAAGTTATGTACTTCATTAAACACTAACAGTCATTGAATTTCATTGGATTTGAACACCGACAGGTCTGGAGACCTATAGGTTTGTAAACCAACATTAGGAAGATGAAAGTTCATAAATGGATTTTGAGACTCAAATATTATTGCCTTATTTAGAATAAAATATCAAACATTAAAACTGCAACCATAAATATCTCAAAAACAAATGAAAACTACTCAATTCAACTGAATTACCACATAGGTAAAACATAGTCCACCAAAGGTAATTATAAATGTAACCATTTGGGACTTACATAGGATAATCAATTGATAAAAGGATATGAATGGAATGATAAATATGGTATGAGACCATGAATAAACTTTTAGATACACTTGTCCACTTGAAGGACTTATGGAATGCAAAAAACTAACAATGACTTGTAGGTAATGCACGAAAGATAAATTGCTTTCCAAAAGGACCTCCACATGTGCCACCATGAATTATGAATGTTTGTGAGGCATATAAAGACATATTATAACTCACTCCAATTATTTTAAATTAGACATGAATTCACAGTTTATTCTAGAGTTATTCTAAACTCAGCTCATGGGTATTTATTCCTTCAAAAAGTAGTCTGAGCTCTTCTAGATTTCTCATAATGTTAAGATAACCAATACAAATATAATTGACACAAATTGGAATATATTATGGATCCCAATATTTTTCTTTACTTGTAGAATATCAAAAGACACTTCATAATTCTTTTCATTTGAAAGTGACTACCAAAAGTCTATAAAATGTTTTCTAACTCCCCAATATGGCATTTAAAACCAATAATCTAACATTTTCTGATCCCTTTGATAGGTGTGATAGATAAGTAACTACTCCAAGACTTTTTTAATGTGTCTTGAATGTATTTTTAAGTTATTAAACATTTACAAACATCAATGTTACCCAAAAATTACATTTATATGCATTTTTTTCACCTTTAAGTTTGCAAATGAACTTCATACATTCCAAAACTTCATGAAATGTGGTAAAAATATGTTTTAGACATGTAATGACATTAGTGAACCCATTATCACCTATTACACAACTTTACCATGTTTTATCTCTTAATGATAAGTCTAGACCACTATATGACCTTAATATTAAATTACCTTAACTTCTACAAACTAACCTTAAACAATGCTAAGAAGATTAAATGAATGTTTCCAAGGACCATATAAGCCTGAAATAAATGCATTACAAGTTTAAAATTGGAGGTGGTGGCTAAATTTGACTTGGGGTCAAATTTGGTCAACATTTTTGGTGATTCATGGGGGTAGCATGCTTACAATGCTAATAGGATGATTTTCCTTGTATGTCCAATGGGTAATGGAGTATCTTACACTCAATTTCAGACCTAGATAGAATTTGAAAATGACACAACAAATTGATTACCTTCACAACACACACAAATAAAGGATAAAAAGACATAAACAAAGCAAAACACACACATGTGCTCTCAAGGACTTAGGAAACACAAACAAATTAAGAAAACTTAGACTATATACAAACTAACTTGAAACAAATTTTCTCCTCCTATATCAAAGGGGAAACTTACACCATATTTTACTCCATGAGATGAAAAAAGGAATGAGGCAAGTTCCTCATTGATTCTTATCCTTGAGGTCTTCAACTCCTTCATGCTTGAAACTCTCTTTTACATGATCTCCAATGCAATGATAGTAGTAAAAAACATGTTGCCTATGAAGGTGAAATATTATTTCATTTCAAAAACCTTCTCATGAACTTTGTTTCTATTTGTGCTTGTCTCAAAAATGATCACTTATTGACTTATAGGGGAAGTCTCTATCTTGGTACTTTGAATATTGTCATGTTGTCTTTAAAGAAGCAAATCATCTTCAAAAACATCTTTAGATTTCTTACTAGCTATATGATCATCAATCTCTTCATGGATATTATCATACTCAACCCAATATTTATCATTGTATTTAATGAAGACATATTGTTTGACCTCTTTATGAAGATGATATTCAACCTTACAAATATCTTCTAGCTCTTGGAGAATTTCAATATGTTGTTAACAATAATATTTTCCTTCTTTCTCATCATTAATCGCAACCTCTTAAAACTCATATTTTTGGTCCTTAAGCACTTCATCAAACTTAGATTGATTACATGAAGAGTTTTTAACTTCAATGTTGGCTGAAACTTGCACAAGTTTTGATGGCATGAAATCATCCTTTTGAAACACACCCTTAAGAGTCAATGCATCTTCAAGAGTGTCTTTAACCTGAACATGTAGGCATTTAAAGTCCTTAAAATTCTTCATAGATCTCATTGTAATTTAACCACAAATAATCTTGGTTCATGGAGTCAACATCTTTATCTTTTATTAGTTTTTTAAAACTAACCTATTGGTGTTACTCATGAGTCTCAACCAACTCAACAAATGTGATGTTCTTTTCAAACACCTTCTCTCCCATGCCTTGATCAAAATCCTCATTAGTAGCTAAAAAAACATAAATATATTCACTTTTTCACTCTATAAGATTGAATTATGGTTGTCTTCACCAAGGGGAGTCCCTATAGCGATTTATTCATCATAAACACTTGATTCATCTTTTTGATTAGTTGTAACTTTGACTTGATATTATTTTCTTATATCCCATAGGATGGGTTATACTATGAGAAGGGATGAGGTGGGAGGGTGGGGAACAAGTCCATGGATTGGAGAGGGAATACAAGGTGTGGTGGATGGCTTATGGATGGATTTGGGAATGGACTCTTGGGGTGATGTAAAGCTAGGTTGGGTAATGGGAGAGACATGTTATTCAATAAGATTTTCACATTCTTCATAGCCTTCTTGAGGATTTTAAATATGATCAAGTTTATCCTTAACCTCTTGGTTTTCCCATATTTCTAGTCTATTTACCCACCATTAGATATAAGATCTCATTTCATGCATATCATCATTGGTGACATAGTCAGCTTCCTCTTTGACTAGCCTCCACTCATTCATAAAGAATTGAACTGACTTCCTCAATTTCTCTATGACATGAATAGGGATTACAACACCTTCCTTATCCTATATTCTCATCAATTTTTCTAATTTTATCACATTTGACATGATTTATAATAAGGATTTAAATTGAGGTTGAATTGAAGTAGGAGGAGGTAGGTAATAGTGGGGATTCTGGTGAGCTTTAACTTGTTCATATAGTTGCCTAAATTTAGATTTCAAGAGTTTATATCTTCCTTCCTAATATTTTGATTTATAATCAAAGGTATCATTTTATTCCTCATTACAAGGTAGATATAAATTAGGTTGAGGCTGATATAGATCATAGGGCTAATAGGGAAACACTTCTTTATATCTTTCCTCATAGGCTTCTTCATAGGGTTACTCAAAAACATCATGGTCATATGAATGGGAAGTAGGATAACCATAGGGATGCCATGAATCATAGGGATGATAAACATATTGATATGGCTATTGAGACACATAATTTGGATCATGAAAAGTTTGATAGAGATGTGCATGGTAGAAGTTTAATCATATCTAGCCATGTCAACTTATTTAGTCAAATGAAACATAGGATAGCATGAAATTCCTTCACAATAAGTACTAGAGATTATTATAACTAGATAATTACATTTTAAGTCACCGTTAGTCTTTATTAAATGCTTCCCAAAGTTGATAGGTAGAAGAACACACCAAAAATTTCTTCCGCTCTTTTGGACCTTAATCCCATCGAGCATGTCAAAACTATTTTCACTCAATTTTAAATCATTAGAGAGGTTGCTCAAGCCTTATCTAAATTGAGAGAAACATGGGATTAACTTTATGCTTGTGGTTTACGTATAGAGTAGGTAAACCTCTATATTAAAGGGATAGCTCCCTAGATTTGTATTTGATAACTTATCACCTATACTATTTGTTTGCTTAGATGAAAAGAGAAAGAGAGAACATGAAATAAATATATCCTAACAAGGTGATTCACCAATTATAACATGACCAATACCAACTAATTACAAGTAAAATTAAAACACAAGCCTAATATGGATATACACTAATCCAAATTTTCCCCTTACATTAGTATTTCTCATGGATGTTGGTGAAGCTAACTTAATCTAGGAGGATAAAACCCAAGGTCATGAGTTGACACTAGTGGATAGAAAACTCACTAAACTCATGAAAATTTAATTAGAAAAATTCAAGAGACCTCTAATAGATTTTGAAAGCTGAATATAGATGCAAGCAAGGATAACATGCTAAGGAAGATAAACTATCACTTAGCAATATCAAATAACTTAACATACACATTGAAAAAACTCATGGAGAAGGTAAACCATATCATTATTCTTTGATCAATAGGTTAAAATGAGTAGGTATTCACAATACTCAAGTGGAGGATACATTTCAAAGCCAAATTGGCTCAATATAATTTATAAAAGTAGAAAAGAAAAGAGAAGAAGTGTGTAAGATAAAGAAGTTAGAAAAGTGTCATGTAAGTTACAACAATAAGAGGAGTTACATAATAGATTCAACATGTCTAGGAAGACATATGTTTCTCCTATTTAAATGATCCATGTCTCTAGTGGCATGGGAGGTTGAAATGAATTATTGACACCTTAATTGTCTTCTTAAAAGTGTCTTTCTTCTTGACATGTTGAAGGACAAGTGGCCTTCTAGGTAGTTAGATCAGTTTCATCCTCATGTTTTCTTTGCTCTTGAAATCTCTCAGCTTACCCCAATACATTATCTTTGATACATCACCTATTTATCTTGAAATTTATCTAAAAGGTTCTTCATCCCCTTAGGTATATTTCATGAGCTGAATCCAAGTGAATGCCTACTTTTTCTACTAATCTCTTCTACCAATTAGGCCTAATTAGGGCTCTAGGCCATGAAAGTGTATTTTGGCTATAAACTCATCTTGCACATATGAAACATATGGGAAGTGTGTGATTCAATTTACCCATGCCAATACCAACCTACATGTAAATTTTGGGATTTTATAGCATTATGATTATAGCCAAACCATAAAATGGCAAAAACAAGCCCTTCATAAGCCAGTTGAGATTGCCCTACAAAAATGAGTTTGTTTAGTCACTTACATGGGTTCCTAAGAAAATTGGTTGATTTATGGAGATTAAATAAGTCTTAGGGGACCTTTTAAAATTATTAGAAGGTGCCCATCTCTGCAAACTCCTTGTAAAGCACCAAAAAAATGAAAAATAAGCCATTTCTGGCAATCCATACAACAGTCTATAAAACCCAAGTACATGGGGATGATATAATTAGAATATATAACGATTTTTGGGTATTTTATAAGTCTATATCATCCATATGGAGACATATAATTTCATTTTTCTCTCACCTAGTCTTTATGGCTCTCTTAGGTAGCCTAAAAGTGGTTTGGGTTCTTAAGGACGATTTATAAAAATGGAAATATGAATCTTCCAACCCATTCCAAAAAAATTGAAGTGTATAAATGTTTATATCTTCACTTATGATCACAAGGTACCATGCAAATCCTCATGACCATAAAAAGCTAAATAAATCAACCTCTAGGGTTGGAAACAATCACTTCGAGGGGTATAGATAAGTTTGCAATCTATAGGTGATTCTCTTGGATTGGTTTTGGTCTCCAATAAACTCAATGAGGTCCATGAAATCCATATTGACTTGTTCCAACCTTGTTACAAACACCTTCTTACTCTAACTCTATGCAACATGTCATGTTCTAAGCTTAAGGTTCTTGTGTCAAACCACTTATCATACCCTAATGACTATGTTATTCCATTTACTCTCTCTATTGGAGGTCTAAAAATCCATGAAATGTTTATATATGTTTCCATAACTTCCCTTAGTGTCTTAATTCTCTCCACTTTCCTTTACTAGAATCTCTTGGTTAGCAATCTTTCAAGGCATTCCATGTTGGCCTCTGCATACACAACTAGCCCTATTTGAGATTGAATAGAGTTGTCATGATTGTATTTATTTTTATTGTTCCTTGATGGAGATGAGGGTATGATTTAGTGATTGAAAATGTTACTCAATATATTCTCAGGTCCCCAATGGTCTTAGCTTTTCTAACTAACTCCACTTGGCATCTCCTCAAGTTTTGCCCAAATAAAGTCTGTATGTATAGTTTTGAGTGTATTTAACTAAGTTTATCTATTTTTTGTTTATGTCTAAGGGTTTGGTATATTGAGGTTATAACATTTAAATCATGCTCAATTTACCGTATAATATAACCTCGTGAAGTTCCTTAAAGACTCCTAAAACCAAGCAAAGTCTATCATGAGAGGAAGTAGGCATGTGTCATACCCTTAGGCTGAGTAGGCAAAATTTAGACATTTGTGTTTGATTTTTTTCTTGAATATAAGAGTGTGATTGAAACATGTTCACATCATTCAATTATCTTATATCACTTAGAGATATGTCTTACTCTTACTCATTCATTCCAACCTTCTAAGTAAATAATCACTTCTTAGGGTTGATTTGTGTTTGGACTATATTTGAATGTGTGGAAGCAACTAGCCTTCTATCCCTATTTAAAACTCTCTATACTTAACTCCCATGTTTAAGACTTCCAATGGCTATATCTCCTGAGTTATTATGACCTCTAAATCACACCCACACTATCATATCAAGCTTAGAGAGGATTTGATCATTTTTCAAACCTATATGCACTTGTGGGTTCCTTTGAGATTGGTCTACCAATGTAGCATTTTAGGAGTCCTACTCATAGTATTAAAATTGTTCAAAATATTTATATTCCTTATCAAACCTTCAAAACATTTGTGTTTCTATCAAACACCACTATATAGGGAAAAACCTTCAATGAAGGGCTATAGATGTTCTTTTAGATGATTGAATATATATGTGGACTTTCAGATATCCAAGACCAACTCTTATACCTTTTAAATGCTTTTCTATGTTATGTTGATGCTATTTGAGACTCATTTAGAGGTCTTGAAGTCTAAAACTTATGACAACCCTATTCAAGGCCAAAATATTTTTTGACACTATTGTAGGTGCCTATTTGGTAGTTTGATTATGTGTAAGGACTAACTATGTTCAAGGATCCCTTTTTCAACCATGAAAATCTAAGAATATTTATGCCATGGAGATATATGAGTACCTTATTAAATTTTTTTAAACCTCTATGTTCTCACCTTCATTTCCATCCAAGATAAATACTTTTCAAAATTTGGTTGTAAGTGGTAATTTGATAGTTGATTGTGTATTAGGACTTTCTTTCCACCACATCATGATCACTTAGTGTTTATCCTTAAATGGCTTGTCCATTTAGATTCATTTCTACTTTATTGCCAGTTCCATAGAGTAATCAGAGTTATTTCAAACATTTTTCTTTCACTGCCTTCACACACATGACCCTATAGATGACTATTTTAGGATAGTAAACTATGTGAGGATTGAATTAGGCCTCTTAAACTAGGTCATTGATTGTATGACATTGGTCAGTCCTTAGAAGGAGGTATTTCATGTTCAGATATGATATTCAAATAATTTTATCACCTTTTCATCCATTGTCTGAATATATAGTTTTATAGGTCTCTCTAAGTGTAATCTTGCTAGCCATCAATATATTTTGGATTTAGATGTTTAGATATCCCAATGATCCATGTTCCTGTCATATTAATCCATCACCATGATTTCATTCTAGGTATGTACTTCATGAAACACTAATAATAATTAAATTTCATTGGAGTTTCAGACCTACAAGTATGCAAACATGTAGGTTTGCAATCCTGCATTAGGAAGATGAAAATGCATATATCAAATTTGAGACTCAAATACTAATACCTTATACATACATATATATATATATATATATATATATATATATATAATATTAAAAACACAATCATCAATCTTTTGAAACACATCCAACTACTCAACTCAATTGAATTGCTACATAGGTGTAATATAGTCGACCAAAGGTAAATGAAAATGTGACCATTTGAGATTTGTAAAGGATATAAAATTGATAAAAGGACACCACGGTATGAGACCATGAAGAAACATTCATATACACTTGACCACCTGAATAAATTTTGGAACATAAAAAAATAGCATTTGCATATATATATATATATATATATATATATATATATATATATATATATATATATAATTAAAAACACAATCATCAATCTTTTGAAACACATCCAACTACTCAACTCAATTGAATTGCTACATAGGTATAATATAGTCCACCAAAGGTAAATGAAAATGTGACCATTTGAGATTTGTAAAGAATATAAAATTGATAAAAGGACATGAAGGGATTGATAAATATGGTATGAGACCATGAAGAAACATTCATATACACTTGACCACCTAAATAAATTTTGGAACATAAAAAAATAGCATTTGCATATATATATATATATATATATATATATATATAATTAAAAACACAATCATCAATCTTTTGAAACACATCCAACTACTCAACTCAATTGAATTACTACATAGGTATAATATAGTCCACCAAAGGTAAATGAAAATGTGACCATTTGAGATTTGTAAAGGATATAAAATTGATCAAAGGACATGAAGGGATTGATAGATATGGTATGAGACCATGAAGAAACATTCATATACACTTGACCACCTGAATAAATTTTGGAACATAAAAAAATAGCATTTGCATATATATATATATATATATATATATATATATATATATATATATATATATATATATATATATATATATATATATAATTAAAAACACAATCATCAATCTTTTGAAACACATCCAACTACTCAACTCAATTGAATTGCTACATAGGTATAATATAGTCCACCAAAGGTAAAGGAAAATGTGACCATTTGAGATTTGTAAAGGATATCAAATTGATAAAAGGACATGAAGGGATTGATAAATATGGTATGAGACCATGAAGAAACATTCATATACACTTGACCACCTGAATAAATTTTGGAACATAAAAAAATAGCATTTGCACATATATATATATATATATATATATATATATATATATATATATATATATATATAAAATTAAAAACACAATCATCAATCTTTTGAAACACATCCAACTACTCAACTCAATTGAATTGCTACATAGGTATAATATAGTCCACCAAAGGTAAATGAAAATGTGACCATTTGAGATTTGTAAAGGATATAAAATTGATCAAAGGACATGAAGGGATTGATAAATATGGTATGAGACCATGAAGAAACATTCATATACACTTGACCACTTGAATAAATTTTGGAACATAAAAAAATAGCATTTGCTTATAGACAATGCATAAAAGAGAAATTACATACCAGAAGAACATCCATGCATAACACAATGACTTATGGATGTTTTAATGGAATAAAAATACACCTTATAACTAAATATATATATTTTAAAGCATTTATGAATTCATAGTTGCTTTTGGAGTTATTATAAACTCACCCTGTGGGAATTTGCTCCTTCAAAAACTAGTCTAGGCTCTTAACAATTGTTCATAAAATAAGAGAACCAATCCAATTAAACATTAAATTAATTTTTATTCCCATAATGGTACCAATTTTTTTTCAAAATTCCATCCCCAAACTCTAGCCATATTGCCTGTACCATTTGATTGATTTTGGCCTTTACTGGCTTGTGAACGGGACAATGAAAGAGAAATGTAGTTTTATGAAAATGTGGAGTTAAAAAATTATTAAAAATATTTTTGATAACCTATTTAATATAAAAATACACTCTTCAACTCTTTTCATTTGCAAGTGACTTACAAAAGTATGTACAACTTCTTCTAACTCTTTAATATGGCATTGAAAACAAAGAATCCAACCTTTTCTAATCCCTTTGATAGGGGTGATAGTTAATTAAATAATCCAATCCTTTTTTTTGTGTATTTTATGGTTTTTTAAGATTTTTACTTTGAAAAACATCAATGTTATCCAAAAATCACATTTATATGCATTTTTAACACCTTCAAGCTAGTAAATGAAAGTCATACATTCTAAAACGTCATGAAATGTGTTAAAAATATGTTTTAGACTTAAAATAACATTAATGAATCATTATTCACCTATGACACAACTTGACCATGTTTAATCATTCAATGGCACCCCTAGACCACTATATGACCTGAATATGAAATTACCTTAACATATAAAAACTAGCCTTAAAAAATGCTAACAAGTTTAAACTAAGGCTTCTAGGGACAATATAAGAATGACATGAACACATGAAATTTTTTTATTTGGATGGGATGGCCAAGTTTCACCTAGGGTCAAATTTGGTTAACAAGACTCTTATAAAGGAAGAAGCCACAAGTGAGATGATGGTGGAAAAATAAGATTTGTAAGTCATGAGAAAAGAGATGTAAATAGTTAAGAATGGAATGTGGAAGTAAGGATCAAATTTTATAAAACCATACTCCTAAACATATATTTGATTTATAAAATCATAAAAGGATCAAATTTTAAAGGCTACATGGACTTAAGGGTTAAAATGGATCGGTTGTTGTGGAAAAGGAAGGTTGAGGGTGGGGGGGGGGGGGGGGTGGGGTGGAATAATCTATACATTGTCAAAAGAAAGCCATCACATTTCAAGTTTGTATGCAAAAGATATAGAATATAGAATTTGGCTAACTAAACATAGAGACAAAACCACCAAGATAGTTTTTCAACCACTTGTATATATAATTATGGTTTTTTAACTATCAAACTGTATATAATGATGTTTTTACTTGCATGCATATCAAAAACAAATGTAACAACAAAAAATGGTGAATTGTCAAATATTTAGCATTTATAAGTTGCTAAGGAAGGTGAAGAGACACTCCACAAGGTAGCAAATGTCATAAAAGACATGAAGCTACAAGTAAAATGGATAGGAAGAGTCATAGAGATAAATAGAGATCTAATGAGTTGGAAAGAGAGATAAGTTTGGAGGAGTAAATCTCTCCAAGAACAAAATGAATAAATGTTTCAATTCCCAAATGGAATATGAAAGTGTTTACATATTCTTCACGTAATGTACTAAGCCTACGAATGCATGCATAAAAGTGTCAGTGAGAATGTGCATTTAGTTATTTGTAATAGTTTGTTTATTTCAATTAAGACAACGTGTTTAAATGTGTCAATCCAAATTGTGTGCTTGTTAGTGTGTCCATGGGAGAGACTTTAGCACAGTATCGTGATAAACATTGTTAGAATGAGAATATTTGATCAGTGGAAAATAAATTGAATCATTCAATAAATAGTCCATTTGATTTGGTGCAAGCACTTAAGAGGGAAACCAATGAATTTATACATTTATCCCTATAGTTATTTGGTTTACACTCTACCATGGGCACACACATGAGCATTGTAATCAACTTGAAGTGGTAATTGGATTCTAAGATTATTGCTTGAGTTAACCTATCCTTAGGAAAGCCATAGACCTATCCTTGAACATTAGACTTATTTTTTTAATCATTCAATAAACCACATTCACCTACAACTGGTCATAACATAGTCAAAAAATTATCATCTCAGATCCCAATCCAAATTACTTAGTAGTCTGCAAAGAGGAAATTAGCACCACATTTAAGACACTACAACCACATGGTGTTAGTGTCAACAACTAGGCAGCACTATTATTAGCCCCATCTCTTCCCAATAGATAGATTTTAAAATGTGTGTTCCTCTTAAGGTCATCCTAATCTCATTTTATTATCTACACAAGCAATATAACACTATAAATACAATTCTAATCCACCTATATTCACTAGATGGAAAATAGATGCAAAATCTATTCAAACCATTGACAAATTTGTGCAAAATCAAGGTATTTGATCCCTATTGTACACTAATTTCTATATACTACCATCTATAATAGCCTTAAGCCCATTTTTCAATCATTTAAAATCTCAAGCACATTGAAAGCATCAAAGAGCACTCTCATTCTAGAATTTATGTGCACATACATTAAGCTCTAGGTGGGAGAACTACATCAAGATTGATCCCTCTTTGGAGCATTGATATGTAGGAAACTCTCTACACATTAGGGCATTGAGGATGTCTAGACCATCCTAATAACACACATGATATTAATTATGATGCCATACATGCAAGGAGGTTAGGGTTTGCACATCAAATCTAATTTTTTAGGTACAACACAGAGATCTAGTTTTCTATAACATAGGAACAAAACATACAAACACAATCATAGGTGCCCCTAGAGAATAAGAATATTCCTTCAAAGGGGACATTAATGCCCCATTGAGTACACTACATGCAAAAGGTGTTATTAGCCAAACTAGACACTATTGTCTAGTGAGTAGTTGAATAATAGAATCTTATTAACAACATAGACTACTACCCATATCAAAACTTTAAGAACCTAGATCATCTGCAACAATCAATTTTCAAATAAGTATTTATTTATGCCTATTTAGTGTTATTTTTATAAATTCATACAAGTTTAAGGTCACAAAAAATCAATACTCAATTATTGCATATTTATTTATTTTATTTATGTATCTCAACCCTTTAATCTAAACATAAGATTTTCATTATAAAACCCTAAAAGTTTAAATCATTTGGTGAACCCATCTTAGTTCAAATATTTCATCAAATTGTATCTTTAATTCATCTAAATTTTATGCAATAAATTTATGGCTTAATACTTCAAATTTTCTAATTTTATTTAGACAACCTAGATAATTAAAATCAATTTTACATTAAGATTTCAATTTATTTTACATCTAATTCAAAATTATTGCAAAGTTATCATAGATTCCAAAACCTTAACCCTATATTCTCTTAGGGTTTATATCATTTTTTCTCCTATTTTCATTGTCTCCTATTAATTATTTATAATTCATTTATTCTATTGTAGTATCTTTATTTCAATCTATTTGATATATGCCATCTAAAATATGTATCTCTCTTCCCTAACAAGAAGTGCTAGACTAGGTGTTAATCATATAGAGGATATTAAAATTCTATATATCTAAAAATATAAAAAGGATAATGAATGTATTTCAACTCTAGATATGAATCCTTCACACACTGGTTATGTGGAATTTTATTATAATGCATCTGAGGATGAACTATATAACAAAGAACAAGATCAGGTCCAAATTAATTATCAAGACACACTACCTCCACTTAATGATAATAATATAATTATGAAAAAGGATGAGGTATTGTAGGGATTCATAAATATAATTCAAAAAAAAAACCCCATGATTATGCATAGATTTTATAAGCCATATTAGAAATTAGAAATAATAACAACAATGGTCAATCTTTAACCCCTCTAGTTAATGATGTTGTTACACCTTTAGGGGGGTCCACTCAACCAAATCAGATAAAAAAACCAAGATTATTATTTAACCTTCATTAAAAACCACACCATTGGTGGTAGGTTTTTCTCATCCAACTATACACTTCCTTATGTAGTAGGTTCTTTATTTACAATCTAAAGTGTTACAACTTGAGTCGGGAGGAGCTAAGCCATCACATACCTTGGATTCCAACATTCTCTTGGATAAAACTTTGGAACATCACATAGTGACAACTCCTTTTTCATCTATTTTTATGGCACCCAATATCATATTATATGATTTAAATGGTGACCTAGAGAATCACCTCAGAGCCTTTCATGTAACATGTTTAGACTATTTATCTAATGCTTTGCCTATTACAAAGCTATTTACATGTAGTATCAAGGATTAATACCTATATTGGATCTATTATTTTCTAAATAAATCTATTATAGCATTCAATCATTTATTATATATGTTCTTATCGCACTTATCTATCAATATCATTGATAAGATATGATATGCACAAGTGTCACAACTAAAGGAAAAGTCAAATGATCCCATAACCGATTATGTCTTATGATAAAATATAATACTATAAAAATTGAATAGACACATAGTAAACAAAGAGATTTAAGTTATATTTAAATATATTATATTACCACTACTTCACAAAGATATCTTATTTAATAAATTTCCCACATTTTATCGATATGTACCACATAATTAAGGAAAAAGAGATTAAGATCTTAGCAATGGGAAAACTCAAGTACACAAATGGAACATATTTAACTATTAAGAGTAAAAATAAACGTCCATATAAGGTAAGACCAAAAAAACCAAAATTGATCCAAATGGCATAGCTAATGTAGCTTCAGATCCTTCTTCGAGATTGGTTTATTAGCTCCTCAGTACAAAGTCTTCATTAATCTACCAAGAGTCACCAACATGAGTTATACAAAAACTATTGTAATTCAATGTCATATCTCTCCATCCCATTAAATAGGATGATACAACATGACCTATTCCAAAGAGTTATGATTCAAATTCATTCTATGAATATCATAGGGCATCAGGCCACATGACATATAGATGCATTAACTTGAAGCACAAGATACATGATCTCATTGAGGCCAACATTATTGATGTGCTCACACCCAAAGAGGAAAAAAAATAAAAAATAGAATCAAAGGAACTTAATATATTTTAATATCCTTTCCCAAATCATACAACTAATGATATAGGTGACATATTAGGTGTTCATTATACATACCAGGCTCATCCACTACCAACTTCCTATCACACAGTTACAAAGAGACACATCCACTACATAACATTATTGTCATGTATCACAATATAGTTATACCTAGACCACTTATCACATTTTAAAAGTAGGAGATTTTGGATGATGACACACATTTACATGTGCTCTTAATACAAGCATATGCAAACCATCATCCTATTCATAGTGTTATGGTCGATAATGGATCAAGCATAAACATGTACACTTTGAAAAAATTACAAATCTTGAGATATATAAATTAGGATATATTACCTATATATATAGTCATTAGAGGTTTTAGCATCCATGTTTACAGATCCACTAGGGAGATTGTGCTTATATTACAAGTTGGACTAGCACATGTAGTCACTCGGTTCTTAGTAGTACCTAGTATGGGTGTATTCAACATATTATTGGGTAGGCCATGGTTACATTAGCTTGAAGCTATCCCATTTAATGTAAAATTATGCCTCAAGTATATGCATGCTAACTAGGTGTTTAATCTTTAGGGTGTCCCATATGGGTATCCTCTTACCATCCCATAGGCAATTCTAGTATAGATTGTAGTCACACTTCCAACACTTACACTAGTTACATTTCTAATTCCACTACCAAATATGGAACAATTATCCATTATAGTAGATAATAAAACTCCTATTAATACATCATAATTTTCAATAGATTCCTCAAAGCAAGCCAAATCTACTTCTATAGTGTCTACATGCAAATATACTCTACCTCAGAGACCATTACTAGAGCAACTATTGCATTACAAATACATCATAGATTCTAGAGGACCTTCCTCTACTTAGTTTAAAATGAGATTAGTTATATTGGGCTCTATGTTTTCTTAACATAGGGCACCTATATTACCTATAGCTTCTACTTCTACCAGATGGGTCCCTAAGACCCCTACAATTCACAAGGCATCATGGCCAGTGAGTAGATGAATAAAATAATCCTATTGATGACATAGACTACTACCCATATGATCCACAATAGTAATTTTTCACATACCTCTTTATTTATGCCTATTTATTAATATTTATATAAATTCAAATAAGGTCAAGGTCAAAAAAATTACTAAATTATTTCAAATTTATTTAATTGATTTAGGCATCTTAGACCTTTAATCTAAACATAGTGTTTTCATTATAAAATCCTAAAAGGTTAAATCAAACACACTATTTAAAAAATGAGACACTCAATACATATTCTCTATTTATTTAAACATCATACTATTACAAGGGTTGATGTACATGCAAATTAGCACTCTCACATGACTCTGCATGCCCTATTCAATGCATAAACATGAATAAACCATCAAATAAAGTTCCTCCTAGGAAAATTTTACATTTTTTTATCCCTAATCTATATTTATAAGAGTTTCAATGATTCCAACACTCTCTTGGATGTAAAATTCATAAACATAGAGTTTTATTGAGTTATGATCGCATTACTTTGTGCCTTTTCTTTACTCCCCTACCTATCTTGGCTCTTATTTCACATGATCTAATCTTCTCTAATGCATATTTATTTTAATAGAGTTTTATTTATTATTTTCATTCTTTGTATGCTACACCCTTAACCTATAGTGCATCTAGGGATATGTGTGTCCAATTTGTGGCTTACATATCTTCATATTATCTTATTAAATTTCTAAATGTTCTTAGTGTTGTTGGAATATGGAATAACCATTTATAATTTGAGTATATATAGGAGGTACTTGGTGAGTCTTTTATCATGATACTATGAATTTTGTCTTTATTGCATTATTTTGGAGTTTTCCCCATTGAGGTGGTTCAGTCATAATATTCAAGTACTCTACACTTTCACCAATTATTGTTGTAGATTTGCTTATTCTATTCTTAATTATGTGATAGATAATTCTATTGTTTTGAATCATCTAAGTAATTTCATCACAAGTTGTATTATATCTTTATTTCATTACTAACATAAATGGGGGGAAAATGTAATCACCTAAAAGTGGTAATTAGATGTTAAGAGTATCACTTGATTTAACCTATCACTAGCATAGACATAGATATATCCTTGAGAATTAGACTTATTTTTCTAATCATTCAATAGACCACCATCAGGTACAACCAATCATAACATAGTCCTAGAACTATAATCTTAGAGCCTAATCTAAATTTATTAGTATTCTATAAAGAATACATTAGTGCCACATTTAAGACATTGCATCCACATGAAGCTAGTGTCCCAATTAGGCACTATTGTCCTTATCCCTAGCTCTTCCTAATGGATACTTTTTCAAGGTGTTCCCCTCCTAATGTTTACCTAAGCTCATCTAATTATAAATACAAGTCTAATCTACTCTATTCACTAGATGGAAAATAGATGCAAAAGTTATTCAGACCAAAGACAAAGTTGTGCAAAATCAAGGTATTTGATCCCTATTCTGCACTACTTTCTACCTAATACCATATATAACATTCCTAAGCCTAGTTTTCAATATTCTTAAATCTCAAGCACATTCAAGGAATCTAAGGCCACTCTCATTCTAGAATTTACTTATATATAAAAGAAACACTAGGTGGGAGAACTACAACGAGCTTGATCCCTCTTCAAAGTATTGGTATGTAAGAAACTCTCTACATAGTAGGTGTTGAGTATGTCCAGTCCATCCTACTAACACACATGAAATTATTTATAATTACATTCTTGTAATTATATTAGAGTTTTCACATCAAATAATAATGTACAGGTAAAACATAGAGCTCTAGGTTTCAGTCACCTAGGAATAGAACATACAGACACGTGTAAGGGCCCTTAAAAATAGGAATAGTCTCAAAAAGGGGATGTTAGTACCACATTGAGGACACTAAACATATATGGCACTACTGTCCAAACTCGGTGCTATTATCTAGTGATTATACAATTAAAAAAATCCTATTGATAACATAGACTACTACCCAGATCTCAAATTTAATAACCCATATCATCCACAATAGTCATTTTTCATATAAGTATCTATTTATTACTATTTATAGAAACTAAAATAAGTTCAAGGTCATATAAAATCCATAATTAATTATTTCATATTTATTTAATTAATTTAGGAATCTTATCCCTTTAATGTAAACATAGGATTTTCATTGTAAAATACTAAAAGGTTAAATCAAGCACACTATTCAAAAAATTTGACACTCAATACATATTTTCTATTTATTTAAACATCATAATATTACAATGATTGATGCACACTAAAATTATCAGTCTCACATTCCTCTACATGCCTTATTCAATGCATAAGCATGAATAAATCATCATACATAGTCCCTCCTAGAAAAGTTTTACATTTTTAATCCCTAATCTCTATTTTTTAAGAGTTTAAACAATTATAACCCTCTATTGGATCCAAAATTTATCAACATAAATTTGTTTTTGAGTTATGATCACATTACGTTGTGCCTTTTCTTTGCTCACCTACGTAGTTTTGCTCTTATTTGACATGATCTACTCATCTCTAATGCAAGTCTATTATAGCAATGTTTTATTTATTATATTTATTCCTTCTATGCTAAAACCTTAACTTATAGTTGATCTAGGGATATGTGTGGATGATTTGTGGATTACATACTTTCATATTATCTTATTAAATTTCTCAATGTTCTTAGTATGGTTGACCTATAGAATAAACATTGCTAAGTTAAGTATATATATGAGGTAGTGGTTAGTCTTTTATCATGATATTATGAATTTAGTTCTTATTTCATTGTT